>DF365371.1:0-14460 GCA_000787875.1 Solanum virginianum
ATATTGCATATGAGTTTGATTCCTGTACTTCTGTTGATTATTATACTCATTACGTTTGTGTTTTCCGCTTTACATATTCGGTACGTCTTTCGTACTGATCCCCTTCCTTCGGAGGCTGTGTTTCATGCCCGCAGGTACATACGCACAGAGTAGTGGGCTACCAACTTAGGACTCTGGCTTGCAGTCTGAAGAGCTCATTTGCTTCGGAGCTACTTTTGGTATACTTACTATTTTATTATGATGTACTTTGTTTACTTTGGGTACGACGGGGCCTTGTCCCATCTTGTTTGTCAGTATGTCTGTATAGAGGTCTGTGAATTCCTGTGAGTATAGGTTATGTCAGTCAGTTTGTATATTATATTTGTATGCGGAGATTGGGAAACATATCAGTCGGTTTGGATATTACGTTTGCATGCTGTGTTCGTTGGGCAGTTTAACCGCAGCGGTGACCTTGTCGGCCCGCATATATATATGGATATGTCTGTTGATCTGTTGGTTCTGTCTGTTGGTACCTTTTGCGTTTAGGTGGCTAGTCAGTAAAACAGAGAAAACTCTGTCAAAATTTCTGTAAACGATATAATGCATAGATTCTGAGTTTGGCTTAGTAGTGTTGTTCGGGTGCCCCAATTGGGTACCAGTCACGGCCCATAGGTTGGGTCGTGACATGTATGTATGTTGTACTTGAACTTATATATATATTATATATATATATATTATTCTCATAGAAACTTCATACGTTTTGCTTCATGCATCTGCAGAGTGGATCGTGAGTGTTGTGTGGCAGGTATGGGGATGAATTGGTCGACATTCTACTAAGTATTTGGTTATGTCATACCCTTAAAATCAACAACAACAATGTGTAATGGAATTTTAAAGAGTTCAACAGGTATATTCGAAAGTCATCACTGACTTTATTGGCAATATTTTGTATATTTTTTCTGGAATAATCAGTAAAAAGCCTCCTATGCTTGCTTGAACTTCTCATTGTTCTGCGTAGATCCTTATAAGTTTTATTTCACTCTTGATTTCTATGTAGATCCTTATAAGTTTTATCTCACAATTGGTTTCTCATTGTTCTATGTAGATCCAAATATGAGCCTTTTTAGATTGATTTTGTTTGTCTTATGGAGTGGAATTAAGTTATGAATTATGGAATATGGGTACGGTAGGATGTATGAGGGGAGAAGAAGGAGGGGAAGCTTTGGTTAGCAATAGTGTTAAAGTTTTCCATTAAAAATTGGATGGAAATTTTCAAGTATATTAAAAGTGCACCAATTCTTGAAACATGGAGGACTATTAGTGCTCCATATTAAAAAAATAAGGACTACTTTAATTCTTAACTCAAAGATAAGAAATAATTTTGATCTTTTTCTCTATATATAAAAGCA
This sequence comes from Solanum virginianum, assembly GCA_000787875.1. Lineage (NCBI taxonomy): Eukaryota > Viridiplantae > Streptophyta > Magnoliopsida > Solanales > Solanaceae > Solanum > Solanum virginianum. The sequence goes on from DF365371.1 coordinate 1,389, forward strand.
AGAGTTGTTAAATGTCTCATCATTTCCATGATCTGTCTTGGTCTAAATCATATATGGAGTATATTAACTTATACTAGTATAATAATTTTACTAAACATATTGTGATTCAAAATAATAACGTCTCTCTGAAATTTCATCAAAAATAAGAAAAAAAGAAGATGATTTCTTCACTTTTTTTTGTGGACAGAAATATCTGATATACCTATTATTGATGAAAGATAACATATATTCCACAAAACTAATTGAGGTATATATAAACTGATTTGAACACCTTCATTATAAAAAATGATCATTTTCATAAATAACCTAAGCTTGATACTTAATATGGTCAAATAACTATATTTTACATAATTATACGGCATAATCTTAGCTATGTGACCTGGAGGGGAGGAAAGAGCGAGCAAGATCGAGAGAGAGAGGAGAGATGTGAATTATATATGCATATTGTCAAATTGTATGTGTATATTTATCAAATAATTATATATGTGTAACTAATATACATATGTATTTGTATATCTGCCAAATAAGTTTGGGAGAGGGAGGAGAGAGGCAATCGAGACAGGGCAGAGAGGTGAACTGTATACGATTATCTATCGAATTGACTATGTAGATCTATCAAAATATTTTATATATGCAGTTAGTATACATATATAATTGTATATTTGAATTGAAATTATAGAAACAAAGAGAGAGAGGAGAGAGGCGAGAGAAAGGAAGATAGGAAAGAGAAAATAATAATAAAATTTTAACTATACCTATAAATCGTATTTTTTCAAACTATAATTATATAATGTAAATACATATTATATATTTACTTAATTACATTATTTCTCCTATAAAAAAAATAGTATCTCCGTGGGTACACAAATCTTCCCTATATTCAACTAACCCGTATAAAAAGATCCATGCCCAAGAAATAAGATTAAATTAGAAAACCACACTTCAAATTTCTAACAACTTCAAACAATTGGGATATAAATAGTATTATAAGATACTTCAAGGACCAATATATAAACTAATCCTAAAAAATAAGGGTAGAGAAGTGGGACCCCATGCATTTGGCCAATGGTAGCAGCAGTGCAGTAGTAGCAACAAAGCATTAGATGCTCTTCCCTATTTTCTCGTGAAATCAAACTTTGCGTAATACTTCTCTTCAGTGATACACATTTTCTCTCTCTTTCATCTTTCAGGTAACAATTTTCTCACTGATTTCACCGGAAAACGTCCGCCGTAGTATTTATTCAACCGTAAAATTTTTTACCCGCCGGAATTCTCCATGTCCTTTTACAGTTTTACTTATAACAGACTTCAATTTTCTCACTGATTTCACCGGAAAACGTTCTCTGTAGTATTTATTCAGCCGTAAAATTCTTTTCTCGTCGGAATTTCTCGCTGGAATTCTCCATTTCCTTTTACAGTTTTTACTTATAACAGAAACTTCCTTTTGGCCAAAAAAAAGTACTTATAAGAGTAGTTTTCTCTTTGTTTTCTTCCTCCTTCTTCATAGATCTTCAAATTTACAGTTCTGTGAGTTTCATTTTAGATAAACTGATAGTAGTATGAGAGGTTAAAATTGCTTCATTCACAGTTTTTTCGACTGTTCTTCAGTTATATTTTTCTCTATTGGCTTGGAATTATGAAAATTATGGATGATAATTTTTCCGGAGTCTGGCGAAGATGATCTTAACTGTCAGATCGATGTGATTTGTTATGGTGTGCAGGTGTCGAGTGGGTCGTAGAAATGGAGATCATGCTTAACAACACTCTGCTAACGTGCGCTTCAACACTTTTACCTTCCATTCAGGTTACTACTTCAGCTTAATAATTGCCTTGTTTTTACCTGGAAAAACGTATATCCTGTGTTTCATATTTTTTTAGGGTAAATTCAAGTCAAATTTTATTAGTAATTTATTATGGTTAAATAGTTAAATGTGTATATAAAATAGTGAAACACAGATTTCTAATATGAATCAATTTTTTGAAATTTGAAGTACAAAAAGATAAATATAATTATGCCCGTTCTGTGCTCCCTCTTCCCTTCTCTTTTTTTTTTTTCATAGGGTAAAAATCTATCTGATTGCTCAAAGGTAAAAGCTTCCAAAATTTTCCAATTTTTTGGAGTTAGGACTTTTTCTCTCTCATAAATCCTGTGCTTTTCTTCTCTCTCTCTTTTTTTTCATTTTCGATATTAACTCTTTACTACAACAAGGATAACATCTTCATGATCTATCTCATAAAAATAAAAAAATTATATTTTATTTGGATAAACTTATTATATAAAAAAAATCTGCAGAGAATAAGTTTTCAATAGATATATTTTTGGACCTTAAGTTCTCTTTTGCCAATTGTGAAATACAAAAAATATTTTTGAGTTGAAAATAATATTTAAAAAATAAGTTATATCATGAATAAAATTAAAATCTGAATTTTATAATTATTTATTAAAGTAAAAAATTGCAAAAATAGAGTTTTCACCGAAAAAAAAACAACTCAATTTTAGGTCCAGTTTTCGAAATAAAATACAGGAAAAAAGGGAAACTATCCACCACCAAACTGGCATTAAAAACTCAATAAGATAATGTGAATGAAGTTTCTAAAAATAGAATTCTTGAACTGAAGTCACTCTTTAATTTTTTTTAAGTCTATCTTTAAAAAAATTTATTTTATTATAACTAAAAGTAATTTTTTATTTTTTATTTTTTAATAAAATAATGTTAATTCTATATATATATTAGAGATTATTTTGAATTTAAAAATATTATGTTAAATAAAAAAATCATATAAAATAACAGAGAGAGTATTTATTGAACATATGAAGTTAGCATTAACTACCTTAGTACTTTTTTAATGCATGCAGTTACTAACGTGCGCCTACATACGCCGTTGGTCGGAACTGATAGAGAATGTTAATTTGGCTTATATGCCAGTTTGGGTTCCGGGTTGGTTGATGCATGTGGCCCTACTAAAGTATCATATAGTCTGCCACTGCCAATTATACTAACGAACCATCCATAACATTTCTTTATTAATTTTCTCATTCAACTTTATAAAATTATTTAAAATAATTTACTCAGATAAAATAACTATGTTTGATGTAATTAATTATTTTCTTTGGAAAGGTTGCGATGACCTCAAGATTTGGACTTAGAATACTCAAAACAAAAAAAATTGTTGTTTACACTTTTTCTTGTTGTACAAAAAAATATGTTTTTTTTTTCTAATTATTTCACTGTTTTGTGACAAATTTAATATTTATGTTTTTTTTTTTATAAAAGTGAAAATGCATAATAATCAAATATGTTTTTAGTTGGGATTAATTTTAGTTTTTTAACTACCAAATTGGTATGTTTGAGGAAGTAATTTAATTCTGGATAAGATATTTTAGTCCTGGAAAATACCAAGTTTGCCTTGATATTAAAAAAGAAGTATGTTAAGAGTAAAATATTGAATTGAAGAAGCATACGTTGTAGGTTGACTCTGTCTTAAGAGAATATTATATTGGAATATCCTCTCATACTTTTTTACTGCAAATAGTAGGAGATGGTCCACTTTGAACTGGACCAAGTTTTGGGCTCACACATTTTACCTGTGGACTTGGGCCTTCTGTCCAGGTCCAATTTATTTTAAGCCCAAGTTTGTAAGATGGGCTCATTTAAGTGAGGTCTAGATTGGAATCTCCCTGAGTATGAAGTTCAATGGTTTATCCAGGTCTTTTCGGTATGCACTTGGTCGTATGTAATGAGATTGACTGACATGTATATTACGGGTGAGGAACATCTATGGGCTTGATATAACTAGCAGTCCATATTTTTCTTGATTATTAGAGTCAAAATCTTCATCAACAACGTGAATTTCTCCGTCGGTTCTTTTTTCTTGAGAGTTTACTCTGTATATATAAATCTATATATATTCATCATATTCCTAGAATATTCAATGTACAAAGATGTCTGCAAATAATTCCAGGATGTTGTACCACAGTTGACAACTGAGACCAAAGTCAAGGGTGAGCGAAGCACAAATGATGAGGACAAAGTAGTTGATGCTGCTGAGGAAGGTGGAGATGGAGGCGACAACGATGAGAATGAAAATGGTGGATATGAGGATGGCGAAGAGGAATATTCTGATGCAGGTGTTCATGGAAACAAAAGCAAAGGAAATGCCCAGAAAAGCAATGGAGAAGGTGAGGAGAATGGAGATGCAGAAGATGAAGAGGATGGTGGTGAAGAAGGTCATGATGGTGGTGGTGACGAAGATAATGATGATAATGATAATGATGATGATGGAGATAATGATGATGATGATGGTGAAGAAGAGGAGAATGAAGAAGAAGAAGTCGTGGAGGATGATCCAGAAGATGAAGAAGAGGAGGATGAAGAAGATGAAACTATCCAACCTCCAAAGAAGAGGAAGAAGTAAACAAGTGACCACCTGAAGTTAACTTGAGAGGGAGAATCATCCATTATGCTTTTTAATTACCTTTGGTTTGAAGTTATTAAGAACTTTGGAGCTTCTAAATGAGCAAACAAGGTCCTTCCTTCAATTTTAACATGTTTTCCATAGTAAGTATCTCTCTTTACTTGAGAAGTCAATTATCACCAAAGGATTTTTCTTCCACACTAGCTCAAAAAAATTCTGGAATCGTTGATATTTACTCAGTTCTGAATATCGTCATTTTGTTTATGGATAAAATTAATTAATGCTAGTTCTCGAGTATCATCATTTCAAATTATGTTGTTGAAAGGTATTTGATTCTTCATTTCAAATTTAAATAGGCTCCCCTTTTTGATGTTTGATAACTAAAGCAAAACTATTTAATTCTACTTTGAATGTTAGATGATCATTACTCGTGCAGTAGGTTTGAATAATAACTAGAACGATGATTTTTAAATAAAAATACAATGATGAAAGGCCTTTTATGTATTTCAAAATTTTATGGTACACTTAAAAGCCACATTTATTTGACCTTGGACTGAGGCTGCTGTTTTATTTAATTTAACATGGTTAAGACTTGATTTCCACCCCTACACTAATCCTTTTGGTCGTATTCTAAACAACTGATACTATCTTAGGCAATTACTTTTGCATATCGACAGCCATGGAAAAAGCAAAATATTAACCTAAAAGCGTGCTGGAGGAGTAGCAGTTCAATTTCAAGATTTCAGCATGACTCAAAAATCTCTGGCTATTTGTCAAGAGTCATAGAAGACTTCATCAGATGATCAAGTTTTTCGATTTTGTACCCAGTGGAGGAGGAAGGTGGTGAACGCATATTTATCTTCCAATAATGGGCGTTTGCTTGGGTGCAACACCGTCACACTTTCACTAAAGCTGTTATGAGAATATGTGCTAATAAAATAAAGATACTATAGTTTCCATTAACCCACGTTTGCAACTATTTACAATTCATGAATGCTGGACTTGGTCTCTCAATTTTACAAGCTTTCTCCTCCAGGAGACTTAAGACTGGTGTAGCACAGAAGCATCTCTCCATCCTTAGATGTCTATACAACAAAAGGAAAAAAGAAGGGAAGTTATTTTATGATTAAATCCGAAAGTGTCAAAAGAAGAATTAAAACAGGTGAAAAACTAAAAGCTTTAGACATGCACATCCACTTCTGGGGTAAACTGGCAATGGCTCATTACATAAAATATATACATGACTCGGGCAATCCAGAATGGCTTACGGCCATTTAAAAAGCCAACAACCCAACTATCCAAAGCAAGATGGACTGGAAATTCGCCTTTCCATTTTACATCTGGAATACTTGGTTAAATAGAAACCACAACTTCCATAATAATAAAATAGATACCATCCCACACAATAACAAGGGATAGAGCCCTAGAATACTTCTATATGGTTTTAAAAGGGACACAACAAACCAAAGCAGATTCCAAAAAGATTTGGGAACCCCCAGACACGGACCTCAAGCTAAATATAGATGGATCCTATAACTATGAAGTATGACACTAGGGCAGGAGGAGCTGTGTAGTAATCAGGGATACTAGAGGCAATTGGGTCATAGGTTTTTCTGCAAGAGTTGATGTTAGCAATGCTCTAGCTTCAGAACTACAAATTATTGTGACAGTTTTGAGGATGGCAAGACATCCAAGCAACGCCATCATCCAAATCAATACTGATTCAACTGAGATTATCAATATTCTACTTACAGGCCATGATACTTGAATTAATCTAATAACTAAATGCAGGGAGTTGCTCCAGCAGACGGGGAGAAGCCCACTGATCAGCCATAGCAGGAGGAAGCAGAACCTGTTGGCCGACATATTTAGCTAAAGAAGGTGCGAAAATGCAGCAAGATGTAGATTTTGTTAAATGGACAGTCCCACCCGTGTTTGTGTTGGAAGCATCCAAAGTAGACAAGGAGGGAACTAATTTTGATAGCCATGTTATGCCAACTGTAATATCGGATAGTACTATTGTAGCAAGACACCAATGCTACTAATACTGCCGACCATTGGTCTTGTATGGATGCATATCAACTATAAATAGAATATCCTTATTTACCTTTAAAAAAAATGGCAACTAATGAAAGACCAGAAAATTGAGTATGCAAGCATGTAAACTCAGCCATGAAGCCTGGATTTGCTAATATTTATATTTCATTAGCAAATTACTCCAAAAACAAGAAATTCAGATATTAGTAGTCAGAATCGAACACTAAAATGGAACTATATTAAACCCAAAATTATAGAAATCTGTAATCACACACTATCAGGGTATTAACAAGCATTTTACATGAATGTGACAAAAAAACTCAGTTTACCTTCATGAGTTCTAGCACTATATACAATGAAGTAGCCATCCAAGAAGTGGCTTATTTCTTTGTTGCATCAATAAACATGGCTCGAGTCCAATGTTCAACATCTTCTGTTTGTGATGGAGGAGGAGGAAAAGGAGGGTGGTCAATAAGATCCCAGCCTTCAATTAAATTTTCATTCCTTCCTACATCGGATACTTCAGTGGCATAAATTAATTTGCCAGCAGAACTTGGAAGAGCATTGTCAAATGTATTTCTCTGCAAGGTTATTAATGTAATAAGCTTTGTTGTTAACTAATTTCAAAATTTATTTATACCAAGAAAAAAAACATAATTGCAAGTTTCAACAATAACTAATAAGAGAACAAATAGGCTCAGTTCATAAACAATTTCATCTTGTTATGCACCAGTTAACTGTCACTAAAGCAAATCCACTAGTAAACTACACCGATGCATTCTGAAAGCCACAGCAACAATTCCAAAAGATTTTAAGGGAAATTGGAGTTACAAGATGGATTCTCTATACTTTGCAGTCAATTTACCATGGACATGCATACAGCCATTCTTGGATACAGTAATATGCAGTTTTTAGAATGAGAAGACTACTTCCCCCNAGTTCTGAAAAATTATAAGAAAACTTATCTAAAACTACGATTGTTCAATTGAAGGTGGAGGAAAAATTATCTTTCATACATAAATGATAAAACACTTCTTCAGCAAACTCAGTTGTTACGAAGTATGCATAATCAAGAAAACTCAATTTGAGACTTATAAGAATCGTCTATTAATTAACATTTGAGATATGTGAGATCCTACTTATCATTGACTTCCATTGCCACAATATTGAGTTCGTCGTTCCCTAGCATAATGTCCTTTTTTCAATAAACTACTGCATACATGAAAGAAAGCAAAGGAAAAGGATTTGAACATGTCAATAAAAGAAATATGTGATTCTCAAGAGTGGATGATGCATTTACTGTTTCTGTAAATTAGGCAATGTATAATACTCAAGAAACAAATATTGTGAGGTCCTTTTTACCTGCATGGATGAAAGAAAGCAAAGGAAAAGGATTTCTAGACGTCAAGAAAAGTAGATATGTGATCCTCAAGAGTTGATGATGCATTTCACTGTGTGTGGAATCAGGCAATTGTATAATGTGCAAGAAAGAAATATTATATACAGAAAGTTCGTATCTTTTGTAGTTATGAAACCAATACCAAGATCTATGCATCTATATCAATACTGGCGCATATTCACTCTACATACTAGTACCAACAACAACAACAACAACATACCCAGTGGAATCCCACAAGTGGGGTCTAGGGACCGTAGAATGTAGACAGACCTTACCACTACCTCATAGAGGTTGAGAAGCTGTTTCCTGGGAACTCTCGTCACAAAAACCCATAAGCAGAATAAACTAGATACTCTACATACTAGTACCAATGTTTATAATTTCAATATCTGTTACGGTGAACTGAATCCAAAGACAGAAACTATACCAATACTGGCACATGTCCACTCTCCATCAAAGTGCTCGATGATCCAGCTGAATCTACATTCCAAACAGATTTATTCAGTTGTTGGACTTGCTTGGATGCCCTGCAAATTATAACACCGAATGACTGAATTACAAGCCACAACTAATAAATCAGAGGTTTCAATGCATGAGAAGTTTAAAATTTTCATAAAATAGAAAGAATACAGATCTAGAACTATGATACATAAATGAAAGAAGTACCTTGAACCAGACATTTTCAAAGAAAAAACAGACCGAACTTCCTTTGAAGAAGAAAGCGTAGCCAACAATCTTGCAAAGGTTTCAAAGGTAGAGGCTTCGGCAGGAACTTCTAAACATAATGTGTTGTAACAGTATGCAGTAATGCAAGCAACACTTTTCTTGAGAAGTGCTATGCCTTTCTGCAGATCCTTATGTGTTTCTATTGAGTGCAAGGAAGCAGAAGCATAGTTAAAACTGCTACTACTAGAAGAATCCAACCGAGGTTTTCTATCAGATTCCATTGAGGTAACTCCAAAGTCGCTAGAAGTTCCAGAATTACTACAGCTTCTGTCGTACCATGAAGCTTCCCCACCTGAAGAGCAAAAGTTTTGGCGCGGAATAAAAAGTGGGTACTCGCCGCTGCATTGCATGAGTAACATTGGTAAGAAAGTTTTCATCTCATCAAATGGGGAAAGGAAGTAAGGAACAATTAATTTCTACATCACAATTAAAGTAATACCTTCTAGACGACGGACGGGCATCCCAGTAAGAATCTCGTTGCCATATACGAGAACACGAACCCTAAGTAAAAAGAGACACATGAGAAATTAAAAAAACTTATCCTGGATTCAAGATATTAAAACAAATATGTTATCCTTTGACCATCTATGTATTGTGACTGACAAAAAAGGTAAGAGCATTCACTAAGGTCTGAAAGGTACTAGAAGTTGTTTGGCTATTCCTCTAGCATAAAATAAAGGAAAATTGCAACATTTCTCCAAGTAAAGATTTTTGCACCCAAGGGTGTCGCTTAGTGGTCAATAAAGTGGTTGAAAACCCTGAGGTCTCAAGTTTAAATCCCATCCGAGACAAAATAACACTGGGTGATTCTGCCCATTAGTCCTACCCTCGGTGGACAGAGTTATCTGGTAAATGTCGTTGGTGGAATGTGGCAGGTATCTCGTGGAATTAGTCAAGGTGCACGAAAGCTGGCTTGGACAGCACGGTCACAAATAAAAAAGATTTTTTAACTAAGGCAGCTCTGATAAGTTCCATTAATGTATGCTAAAGGCATTTATGGCTCAAGTATCAAAAGATCTACAAAAGGTTGTCTGAGCATACCGCAAATCCTGAATTATGAAGTGCAGGAGCACAGACGCAACGAACAACGAGGTTCAAAAGCTGCACCATATATCTGCGTTCAATCATTGAAAATAAAATCATTAGCATATATTATTAACTGGCCAAATGGATATTCTACAAATACATATAAAAAGCATTGGATAATTATCTCAATTAACTCAACATGTGGATAATAAATAGGCAGTGCTTCATTTCAGCGACAGTGCTACACAATTCAATTTGATACAACAAATGATATTCCCTCCATTTCAATTTATAAGGCATAGTTTGACCAGACACAAATTTTAATAAAAAAAGAAAAAACTTTTGGAGTTGATGGCCTAAACATACCATGAGATTTATGTGGCTATATGAGAAGCTTAAAGTTAAATTATTTCCAAATATAGAAGGTATCATTCTTTACAAAATGAACAAATAAGGAAATAGTGCCACACTAAAATGGAACAGAGGAAATAAGAGATTCTAAACTACACCAAAAAAGGGACATCCCTTGAAAATGTAGAACAACATACTTAGTGCAATCCTACAAGTGGGGCGGGGGCATTCCTAGGAAATGTATGCATGTGCATATCACCTCATGCTTTTGAAATGACTTGATTCATTCTGGGCACCTAAACTAGCAAGCAGCACTCTTGGCCTATCTACAGCTAACTATTCATTTACATGCAGCATCAAAGAATGAAGAACTAAATTCAACCCCACTAGTCACAAGGCATACTAACAAGCCCTTGAACCATAATGGGATACAGAGTCAGTATTTCATTATCTTCCATAAAATGATATCCCATGTTTTGCAATTTCTTTTTTATTTTGAGTTCTTGGAAAAGCCTTCATCAATTCTTTTATAGCATAAGGCAACTTCAACCTTAACCAAAGAATCCCCATATCCAGACAAAAACCTAACAACTATACTTCAAGGCTTTGATAAATTCTTCCTACAATTTTACTGACATGACCGGGTTAAACAGTCCTCACCTCCGAGCATATGATAACATGTGAAAAATTCACAACATATCAAGAAGAATGCTGAAACCTAACAGGTTGAAAAGAAAGAAATAGGAATCGGACAGTAGCACCAAAATCATAATTGCTACCCGTGTAGGGCTTATCAAAATTCTGTCCTACTTGAATGCCAAAAAGAAAAACATGGTTGGCCAATGATATACTTTGATAGAATAATCCATGGCCCTCCAAATCAAAGAAAATGCACATTACCGGTCATTAATGTAAACATTGTTCAAATAAAACAATGCAGGATAAAAATTGAAACGTTTGGAAGAGATTATGAAAATAAACAGATAAAACCCATATTGTCACTAATGTGAACATTGTTCAAGTAAAACAATGCATGATAAAAATTGAAACATGCAGATGCAATTATGAAAACAAAGAGAGGAAACTCATATTGTCACGGCATACTGGCTCTGCATATATTTAGACCCTTAGGGGCCATTTGGCAGAATGTATTAGGAGAAATAGTCCATGTATTATGTATGATATTATTTAATTTATGTTTGGTAGGAATTTTGGGCCTATGTATAACTACTCCATGTATTAGTTATATACCCTACATGGTATTATAGGATGTATAACTAAGAACTTCCATTTGGTGGTCTTAGTAATACATCGGTTTTAATACCTTGAGATTAAATATGTAAAGACAAAAATATCCCTCAAATACTCTTACATTTTTTTTTATTTTCTTGATTTTATGTTTTATATTTGTAGTTTTGTACTAGTAAATTTATTTAAATAAGTTAGCTTACACATTTTATCTATTTGTGAATTCATATTTGCATAATATATAAAAATAATAATAATTTTATCATGTCAAATTTTTAATTTGATTTAATTTTGGGTTCATATTTACATAACAAAAAAAAAATTGCCATGTCAAATTTTTTTTAATAATTAATTTAATTGAGTGATTTTGCTGATACAAAGGCCTAATTGAGTGATTTAATTGATACAAACAAAGTTCAATGGCATTGCTAGACAAATTCTCAAAGCTGAGTGACATTTTAAGATATTAACTCCATATTAAAAGTACAACTTTCAATTTTTATGTGTAAATATAGATGATTTATTCATGTTTCCTATTGTTTACCATCTTTTCGGACTTAAAAGTAGATGGTCTACCTTTATTAAATTGAAATTGACGTTTTGTGATGGATCAATTTATTAAGATGACAAATTATTCATCCTTAAAATAATTCAAGTAAGAAAATAGCAAACACGGCAACAAGAAAAAAAAATATTGTCCGACAACTATCTACCTTGATCTAATTACATGAAATAGAAAATCTCATAACAATTCAAGGGTATAATTGGAGCGAAGCTTTTTGTAGAGTTTTAAACCAAGCACAAGGAAGCAATGAACCAAACACTTGATAAAAACTAATCCCTACATTACTAATTCCTGCAGTACTAATCTCTGCGCGTTACCAATCCCTGTGTAATTCATTTTGTACCAAACGACACATTAAAAGCCACATAACATGTCACAAATTTAATTATGCAGCACAAAAAGTGATTTATGTGAAAACCAAGCAAAAGAATTACCCTAAAGAAGCACCCAGCTCATCTGATGGAACTGAATGAGGATCAAGTCCTCTTGGCAACCTTGCATTACAGATGCTATCATATTGGCCACTAGATCCATCTTTTTTATCTCCATCAACAGTTACCTGCAACACAAGATTTGTATGAAACCCCAAACGTGCCCCAAGTAGATAAGTCAACATAGAGAAAGTTCAAAGTCAAAAAACCTCTTTTTTGCAGGGGGACCATCATAATACCTAATGGAAACATTACTAAGCATACACAGTCCAGGTTTTTTACTGAATCATAACAAAGTTCCGCCCATGTACTAACAAGGTGAACCAATGGCAGATGAAAAACTGTCAACTCCAATTTCTGTCTTTCCTAAAATGATCATAACTTCTATGTGAGGCGGATATAAATTTGAAAAGGAAATGGAGGAATTTATATGGGCCAAAAGAAACACTTTGTAAAAACATTTATAGAAGTCCAACAGGCTAAGATACATATCTCAAGAGTAGACAGTGTCAGATGCTTTTTGTTTCAAGAAATGAAGAGCCCACATGATCAAAGCATCTAACTTTGGAGCTGAAATGATCCTTTATTTTATATAACCAACAGCGAGGCAGGGGGTTTGAGAGGTGCAACCCTCCATTGAAGCCTATTTCAGTTTTCTCCCCAAATTTTTACTTCAAGAATATCAAGAGTTTGCAGATTCAAGAACAGGGAGATGAGATGTCTCATCAATTCAAAGATAGAGTCGTAAAGCAAGTAAACGATAAGAAAAGCCTCTCGAAATGACTACCATATTAATACTCACCCATTTTCTGTAGTCTTTTATAGGGTTAAGAGAACGTAAAACATTCCATTCTCTTGTAAACATTGTTCAAA
>DF365371.1:14520-26341 GCA_000787875.1 Solanum virginianum
GTAAAACATTCCATTCTCTGTAATTTGGACTGAATAGTGTGTGCCACAATTACCCGCATATATAATTGCTCAATACTTACACGACGTTGAGGAAACAACTTGCAAATCTGTTTTACGACCAGAGACTGTTTATGAAGAAGCTCAGAGGTAATTGCCATCTGCGGTTTCAATACAACAGAATTAGTAACATGGAAAATTGCTGATAGGAGAGTTTGAAAGAAGAAGAATTCCTTACATGCCCAAGATTTTGAGTGCAGATGAGATTAGGATAGAACTTCTCAAGCTGTTCTGCACGATTTTTTTCCAGCTACAATTTGATTAAGTCATCAGTGGGCTATATCATCAAACCATCCATAACATAATCTTAAATAAAACAAAGACTCCATTATACCATCCTTGTAGATGATCCTAGCAACTCATACTGCACTCTCAGGTCATGAGACATCTTCTCAATTTTTGCCTTCCCTGTAAATACATCTTATTAGTCTGTGAGACAATAGATTAAGATCTGCATTAAAATCATATTGAACTGCTGTCATTAGTTGACAGGACCAAAGACCTTGTGAAATTTGCTCTTTTTGTTGTTGGAGCTTTTCCCTCAATCTTGCCAATTTTTCATTCCGAGGCACCCTCCAACTAAGTTGATCATCAGCCTTGCCCTGAATATGATGAAAATGTCCAAATCAAAACAATAAGAAAGTACATGAACAGAAATTTCAGCTGCAGGTATACCTCATAACTGAAATTTTTTTTCACAAGTAATTAGTAAAAAGACACCCAAAACAGAATAGGCGGGAGCTTAAGTCAGTTAAGGATATTAAATATCTATGAATAGTCCCACCAACTAGAAGTTAAGCACGCCGGTAGCTCATGACACCTGAAGTAATCTGTAGATGGACAGGCCTATAGGCAGCCCATCAAAAAAATACAACAATCCCATCGAGTTTTCAGTTGTTTAACAAAACTGTGTTAGGCATATTTGTTATCAAAAGAAGGATCATAGCAACCTGACATGCATCATGCTACTCTGACTTTGCTTACTACATATGCCTACTTTTGAGAAAATTAGATGTCAACACTGAATCATTCTTCAATTCGGGACTATTTCATTCCAACACTAAATATTTTTCTTTTAACGAAGAATATTAGTCCTCTAAAACATTAATTTTTGAGAATGGTAAATATACTACGAGTCCTCTAAAACTAGGAATGGTAAATATACTACGAGACCTCTAAAACTAGGCTCTTTTTATATATTTAAATAGATGTACTAGTCTCAAACTAGGAAAATGGAAAGCTCTAGGAATAGTGGACATCACGGTACCACATTCATGTGAGGTCCCTCTGTTTGACTAACATAAATTTTCGATCCTCCCTATACCTTCATTTCAGAGTTGGAACCTAATAAATGTAACAACAATAATTCCTTAAACACAACAGGTTGTTATTGCTCATGTGATTTTTTATCTTCCGTACACCACCATGAACGTTGGGTGCCTAATTAGTAAAGCCCTTCAGACCACATAGATCCTAAGAGATTATAGGACATTTGAGGCTTCCCTTTGTGTAATTCTATACACATCTCATCCTCTTCTCACCTTTAATCATCATATTGATGCATTATGGAATGGTACATCTGGTCTAAGTGAAACATGGTTAAAGTATATCAACCAAACTTATCTCATCTTATCTTCTGTGCGTGTCACTTGCACCTTCTATTGAATATGACCATATCTTAACTTATATGACTTTACATACTTAACATTTTCAGTTATGCAGCATCATATTGTGGATATGCTGAGTCTTAACTGTCCCACATTCACTCCCAGATAAATTAACAGTCTTACAACCATTCTACAAAACCTTTGTTTTATTTTGTTTAGCATCTTCCTATTGTATAACACTTTCATGAATCATGACATTTCCTCCATTTGAACAATCCTACATTAATTTTATGTATTACATCTTCAACTATGACTCCCTTCTCCTGGATATAATAAACAATATGATTAAGTTATCCGTTGTCATTTGGAAACTCTTTCAGAAGCAATTACAGATAACTGCATCTTCTTGTACAAGGTAAATAAAAGCATAAGTGATAAACTGAAGGCATAACAAGAGAGAACTTTTCTCAGGGAAAACCTTAGCCAAGAGTATTTCACTTAATTGCCCACATAATGCTTCTCTCTTTCCCTTCAGTGATTTTAACACAGTACTGTACTCATTCAATCTGCCAAAAACACATCATCACTACAATTAGAATCCTGTAACCCCCACCCAACTTCCATTACGAGAAACTTAATGTTTTAGCTAAATTTTGTGAATTACCTGTAATTAACGCAAAGAGTACAAATGGAAGGAAGATTTGAATTCTCACAAATACCACAACAACTCGTCTTCCTCGTCATCTCCACAGTTCAAAACCCTAGAACATCTACCTACACATAACAAACCAAAATTCAACAATTTGATACGTAAATTTCAAGCTCAATTACAACAATTGTGTCAAACAGATACAGTCGAAGATGAAATTAAGGAAAACTCACCAGGAAATTGGGAAAATCAACTTCATGAAAATATAAAAATAGCTACAGTAATAGTACCAAATTGTGAAGGGGATATTAATAGATGATTTCTTCAGATATATAATAAGGATGCCTTCGGTAAGTATTTATCGCCGGAGCTCCGGTGAGCTATTGTATTACGAGCAATTAAAAATTGAATAACTTTGAGTGCAAGTTTAAAAGAATTGACTCGGCGCTGTTGATTGTAATGTTATACTCCTTTAAACAGGTATTTCAATTACATAATGGCTTTTCAAACTAATCCTAAGTAATTTTCTTACTCTATTAATAAAAATTATATAATATCATTAGGGTGTTTTTAACTGGAGCCGGACTAATTGGATTGATCGTTTGATTCATAAATTAATTTTCTTATTGTAATTAATAAAAATATATAACATCATTTCAATTATTTTCGTATTGGAATCTATGCACTTGATAGAAGGTATGAAAGGTTGGATTTAGATGTTACATAAAAGGGTGGAGATAGAGCGAAGAATTATTGAGAGATGTGGTCAGACAAGATACGATAAAATTTCATCTCATCGAAGATATAATTTTAAATAGAAAGGAGCGGAGGTCGTATTTTGGGATAGAAGGCTAATTGGCTAGTAGGAATAGGTTAATATATGGTCTTATGATATAGTAGATTAGTAGGAGTAGTGTGTTTTTATATCCTGCGTTGTCATTATTCGTCTTATATTTGTTACTGTTATCGTATTTACATACTATTATTTATTTTTCATTATTAGTCATTTTTTATTTTTTCTTTTCTTTTCCCTTTTTTCATATCTAGTATCTTCTGCTTATAGGGCTTGATTTTTTAGACGAGGGTTATTCGAAAATAACTTCTCTATCTTTATGAGATAATAGTAAAGTTCGCGTACATTTTACCTTCCCCAAACCCCACTTGTGAGATTCTATTGGATATGTTGTGGTTGTTGTATTGGAGTCGAACTAATTGAATTTGCACAAAGTAGGACATATTTATGGTTAGCACTTCCTAAAAAGAATTTTTTTCATATCAAAATTCAAAATTGAGACCTCTAAATAAGAAGGAAGCAACTCATATTCTCTCTTTTTTAATTGATATGGAACTTAAAGAAAATAATGTAGACTGTTGAACCTTATAATTAGGAATGTTTTCGAGTTGGTTTGGATTAGTTATTGGTTAAAATAAAATAAAATCAATTTAATTGATTTTTAAATTATTAAAATCAAATCAAACTAACTATAATGTATGGGAATTTGGTTGTTATTGAATTTGATTTTGTTTGATTTGATTGTTTAATTATTGATCATATACAAAAATAAAAGAAACGATTCATTCAAGAGAGGAAAAAAAGACAACAATTTATTAAAAAGAAAAATAATAAAAACAACTCTTATTACAAAACTTCAAAACACTTTTGATTTAAACAAAGAAGAAATAATGATATTTACAATCTCACTAAAAGTTATCATAGGCATTCGTATACAAAGATAAAAAAGAAAAAGATGAGTTAAAGTGCCAGTCTAAAGTAAAAAATTGATATAAAAAAAATGTTGGTGCCACTAAAAAATAAATCACCTATCTAAAGAAGGGCAAATGCAACACATGCTTTGAGAATGGTATAAGAATTACATGACATTGTAACCAATAATCCCTTCATAGTTGTACAAAAGAGGCAATTTTTAATGAAAAGACATAAGATCATTTAAGAAAATTAACAAAAGTATAAAAGAAGGAGATTCAACAAGGCAAGAGAAAATATTTGGTACCTAAGAGAGTTGCTAAACCAGCTAACCACCACACACTTCAATCTTGCCATGTCACAATATGATAAATATGAAGTAATGAGTTGAATTTTCTTGGCTACTATAAGTCCATCACGAGTCAAGAGATCAAGTTATTTAGCAAAATCAGTAACAGAAGTATTGAAGTTAGATACTGAAAGTATGTGAAAACCTTCTTGTTCAAAGAAGGAAACTTATCAAGTAGGATTTCTCAAAGTTTCACCAACTTTAAGCAACTAGTAAATACAAACAAGACAGTGAAATATTATTGATAAATTCATATTAACTTTGAAGTAAATTTTAAATTCACGATACGTTGAACAAGTTAAATTACTAATTAATAAAGTTGAATTAATATTTAAGATAAAATTATATGACTTAAATAGCGTCTAAATTATATTTAGATTAGTCTATTAAATTCCAGCTACTCCTTCTATCTCTACTCTCAATTTTTCTTCGTCTCAAAAGTACCGTCTTTTTGGTTGTACACTGTCTTTTTTCTTTCTTTCTTTTTTTTTGGTGTGGGGCTGGTCTAAAGACTCTAAACTGTAATCAAGGCTCCTTTTTGTTTGTGCTTAGTTCATGCTATTCTCGTCGTGGGAAGAACAGTTAAAAATACAAACTTTATCTCATTCCCATAATTCTCACTCCTTGTGTTATGTAGAAACTTTCCATGAGGAAAAGAGTGCGACGATTGGGTCCCAAAAAGGTGAAAACTTGACCCCTTTCCTCTCCCTATCTATTTGATTTGTCTCTGAGTTACACTCTGTTGTTATTCTAAGAATGATTGGTTTGATGAATTTTTCAATTTTTTTTCTGTAGGATCGTATTAGTCAGTTACCTGATGAAATTCTTGTAAATATACTGTCTCGTCTTGCTGTTAAAGAAGCAGCTGACACAAGTGTCCTCTCAAGGCGTTGGCGAAGCTTGTGGACATGGATTGATCGGCTTGATTTTGATGCTACCAAACCCTTGGATGAAGTAGCCTTGAAAACGCACCTACGGAAAAGGCATATGAAGAAATATATGAGATGGGTCAGCTCTACTTTGGAAATGTGTAAAGGGCAGAGACTCGAACAATTTCGGATTTGTTTTCATTTAAACGAATGCGCACAGGATGAGATTGATAAATGGCTTGAATTTGCCTTTTCTAGGGAAGTTCAAAGACTAGAGGTAGACTTATATAAGGGGGGAGAGGGCAGTAGTATGTTTGAATATCGTTATGCTTTTCCGGCACGGCTCCTTGGTCTTGGTGATTCTGCTCACTCTCCTTCATGCATACCTCATTCTAATAACCTCCAAATACTCCCACTTGTCAAGCAGAATTTCAAGTCTCTAAAAGTGTTGCTATTGAAATTTGTAGACGTGACTGGTCAAGTCCTTGAGTTCTTTCTACACAGTTGTCCATTGATTGAAACAATGGTAGTCCATGGATCCGGAACATTGATAAATTTGGAAACTGTTGGTCCGTCCCTCAAGCTGAAGCACTTGGAGATATGGTATTGCTGTCATGTTGAATCACTTAAAATTTGTGATACGAACCTTATAACATTACGGACTTCATCAGGAAGGGAATTAATGCTTAAGAATGTCCCGATGCTGGTTAATGTAGATATTTTGTGTAAGCCATACACCCATTTATTGAATGACATATCCTCTCGTCTTTCTTGCGTTTTCTCGCAGCTGGAGGTCCTTACAGTACATGCTTCTTTATCATTGGTTAGTGAACTGAATTTGTGTCTATCTACGCTTGTTTTACTAGCCTAGCACTAACTGGTACCTTCTATGTAGTTTTATCTTCCGCGGGAAGAATTGGAGCATTACAATTTTCCTGAACTTACGAAGCTCAAGAAATTTGTTTTAACTGCACACAGAAGTCCATTCATCAGAGGGAAAGACCAGAGCCTCTTAGGTTGTACATCTATAATAAGGGCTGCCCCACAGTTGAAGGAATTTGAACTACAGGTAAGTATCATGTTTTGAGTTCTTTTTCCGATTTGGCTGGTACAAAAGTCTGATTTATTCATTTTTAGCAATTCTGGTTCATGGAGTTATTGATGCTAATTCTCGAGTATCTTAGTTGTTATTTAAGCCGTTTAGCTTGAGTCGAAACAATTGTGATAAGCTAATCTTGAATGTATGGTAATTTTGTATTGTTTTTAATTCGTTTGACTTGCCAATATACAATTCCCAGCCCTTAAGTGCCATTTTTCAATAGGTTGTACACAACTGTATCGACAATGGGTTTTGAATTATTATCTATAACAAAGAGCTTAAACTCTCATCTCTCCCCCAGTTTCTTGTATACTTTTACTGAATTACTGTGTACCTCGACAGCTTGTATGGTGTAGTGTAATTATCTCAGTGTGTTAGGGATTGTGATTTCAGTTGCCAAACGAGTATTATGCGCTTAATAAACCCACGTTCTTGTAATAATTATGCTGGTTAATGTCAGACAGACAGACAACCAAGGTCCAAGAGAGTTGAGAGGTAAGTTGTTCCCTGACTAGGTAGGCCGGTGAAGGAGGACTGCACTGGAGTAGAGGTTTCGGAGATGAGATATTCCACAATGTTGTTAGAATCGAGAGATTACTAATTGTAGGACCATTCGATGGTGGAATCCCGAATCCCAACCAAATGACTTTAGGCTCAGAGATTTAGGATCAATCATCTTTGTTGGGAATGGAGTTGGTAATGTAGAGGAGGCTTAAGGAAGAATTCTTTGCATGGTAGATGGTGTTCTCTCTTTCTCCCTCCTTCTCTCTCTCTCTCTCTCTCTCTCTCTCTCTCTCTCTCTCTCTCTTTCTCTCTCTCTATCTTTATATATATGTGTGTGTGTGTGTGTGTATATTGTTATGTTTTCAAAATCAAGGATTGCTTTAGGGAGAAGGCATAAATCCCCTGGACTTGTTTCGAATTTTCAGTTACACTTACTTTTTTTAATGGTCTTATTACCACCTGAACCATTTTGGAGTGGAATAACTACCACCCTAAGCTCTGACATGGCATTATCAGTGTGTGCACCTCCATGTAGCGTGTGAGAAGAAAATACAAACTAAAAAAATAGCCTCTTGACACCATGTGGCCGAAAGACAGAATTTTTCTCTCTCTTTTCTTAGGCCCTCTAAAAATTCAGCTGTGATCCGCCACTTATCCCACCAGGCCAATATCCATTCCGGTCCCCCACCATAACTTGCTCAGCCACTGCCACCACCACTATTGACACCACGCCTCTCCAACATCCTCTCCAAAACCATGAGCTAGTTTATGTGGCTAAGTTAGGCCCAATGTCCATTTCTTTATCAGGTTGCAACCCTTATTAATTCATTAGCTCCAGTGGAATTGCCAATCTATACGGTTGTTCACCGGGTCAGGATTTGCTCGACCCTGTATTTTTCGTCCGAGGTGAGAACTTGAAGATGAATGGTGGGTGCTTGTAATAAAGAAGGCCTCGCCCAAGGAGTTACATATTTGGATGTCCTGGCTTTGATGCCGGAGAGATGAGATCCATAGACCTTAATAGAGTGTAGTATGCCTTTCTCGAGTTCAGCTTACAAATTATTCTAGCTATTTTCATCCTCATTCAAGACTCCAATCAGTCATTTGCTAATACCACTACATCTATAGTTTGTCCTTCCCCTTACAAATATATGCATTTCTTGACTTTGATATCTAGTTGACAATACTTGTTTCATCCTTGTTGTTATAACTTTGGTAGTAATCTTATAGATACACCTAGCCATCATCCTTTTTGTTCCTTGTCACCTTTGTTATTGGGAACCAATGTGTGAAATTGTAATCCAAATTCGAATCACTAAAGAAATGCAATGCATTGATAATGTCCCCTCTCAAAACGTCCCAAGATTTCTGCTAAGAAGATATTCTGTACCCATCTATCCCTATGGTGTTATCACCACTAAACCATCTCCATTTCTTCTCCGAGAAAGTCTCTTTGTAGCCAGCTTTTCTCTTTTCCTGATCATAGCTCAAGGTCATTGTAGCTGGAAGGCCTCTACTGCTCAATTTAATGAAATTTCTCATAGCATTGCACTCATCTGATGACCTTTGGATCTTTGGTAGCTTTTCCATCTCTCACAAGTTTTTTAAATGGTTGTACCTTGTAAATATTTGTATTGATCAATTTACGGAAGAACACTTAGTATTTTGTTACGGTTATTTTACCATAAACGCCCCGATTGTTGTGTCCAGGATACTTTATCAGCATTGATTATTTGTTCCCGCTCTTCTCCTAAATGGTTCTTTTAGGCTTGCTCGTACTATATCCATTCACTGTCTTCCCTGTATTCTTTCCGGTCCAGCAATCTGATTCTGTATAATTCTTCGACATGCCTTTTTGTTGTAAATTTTCAAATCCTTCTTTTAATTTCTCTGTTTCTTTTTTGTTACCATATTTGGCTTGCCAACACTAGCACAAGATTGCTATCCTTGTTTTTTACTAAATCAATGACTCTTTATAGCGGTGAACTGCAAAGCTTCTCTAATCCTTTCAGTCTTTCTTTTATTTAATTTTTTTTGGAGAAATTTGAGATTTGAAATATAATATGTTAATGGCATTGTTGCTTTACTTGATCAAAAATAGTGGAAGATATGAGCTGTCATAGGCTTTAGGACATCTACCTTTTCAAATTATAAATGTGTAAGAAGCAACTAAAGGTGCATTAATGGCAGATTTGATCAGGGAGATGTTGAAATAGTATTTCAAGATCCATTAGGTTTCTAAGTACTTTTGTTCTTCTTCGCATGTGTTATTTTGGCAAAAAAATAAAAAATAAAAAATTGGGTCTTGGAAAAAAATAGTTTGAGCTGGTTCATTTTAGTTAGCAAGCTTGGCATGTAGCTCAAATATGATAAGTCACTTTATGTTTTCTTTTGTTACCTAATTTTTGTGGCCTTGTTAGAGAAGTTTAGATTTTCTCATAGGGTGTCTAGATCGCGGGCAACTAGTAATATTGATTGATATAGTTGAATTAGTTAACTTGACTAGGAGACATTGCATGATAATTGGGAATTTTCGTTCAGTCAAACAAGGGTATCAGCATTAAATTCCATATATAATACGGATATTGTTCTTACTTCATGTAGATTGTTGTTCTGCATGTGAGTGTTATTCTCAATGTTATATTGATCCCTACCACCAGAAGATGAAGGCAGTATTCATCTAGGAACTTCATAATGGTGCTGAAATATAAGGAATACTGTTTAACCTTTATTAAAGCTCCAATGAGGAAGATAAAGGGAGAGGGCCTAACTTTTAGTGCCATTCGCGGTAGACTTTGGGACATATTGTTTTGGTAACTACTATTCATTACCGGATCTTTCAATTTGTACAACTTTGAAACTCTGGATTTGGACATTCCCAACCTCAGAGCTCTATTCTTTTTCCTCTTTCTAGGATAACTACCTAAACTAGACTATGGATAGTAATTAAACTTTTGCATATGAATAGTCAGTCTGGGGTACATACTACTTCTACAATGGACTTCTTGACTACATTGCCTGATGATTACCTCTATATTATGCCTTGTTTTTTGGAAATTATGCTGTTAATCTCTTGCCACACAAAGTAAACACATGCTGCCAATACCATTCTGTATAATTCTGCTGTTGTTGTTCTTCCTGATGCATGTTTTGTTGCCCACTCTACTTCTGCCAGCCACCCTCTGACTCCTCTTGTGACATTCATCCATTTCAGTAGCTTTTGCCATAGCTTGCTTGACTCTGTGCACTCAAAGAATAAGTGTTGGTGACTCTCAGGTGCATTATTGCATAATGGGCATGCTGTATCTGTAAGTAATGCCCACCTCTCCAGCCTATCCGTTGTATAAAGCTTTCCATGAATTGCTAGGTTTAGAATGAAGATCCACTTTGGTTTGCCAAGTTTGTTGCATACCACCCTCCTCCATGGTACTTTCCTATATTCTCCCCTTAACTTGCTGTAGGTTTTCTTGATACTGTATGTTCCAGCTTCCAATATTTCTTCTTTATTCATTCCAGCATCCTCAAGCCATTTTCCCCCTTGCAGTATGTTTTTTCATTACCCATGAAGCTTGATTTGCTTGTGTTTCCCATGGTTTATTCTCCTTTATATAATATGAGGGTACTCAGATTACCCACAACTTGTCTTTCTTGTTTGCCAAATTCCACAAAAGCTTAATTATTGCAGCTTTGTTCCAAGTCTTTATATCCATTATGTTGAGTCCTCCTGCTACTTTAGGCTGGCATAATGTAACCCAGGCTAGTTATGCTTTCCCTCTGTTCTGCACTTCTCCATTCCATGGGAAGCTCTTGCATATGGTTTCCACCTGTTGCAAGATTTTCTTTGGCACGAGGAAGATTTGGGACCAGAAGTTTTGGTTTGATAGCAGTACACTTTGAATCAGTTGTAACCTGCCTGCATAAGATAGGAATTTTACACTCCATGTTTGTATATTTTGCATCATTCTGTCTATCAATGGTTGGCATTGGCTGATTGTCAGCTTCTTTGTACTCAGGGGTACTCCCGGGTACCTGAAAGGTAGCAAGCCCTTTTTGAAACCTGGGTATCTCAGTATTTCATCTTGTTGTGATTCTGTTACACCTCCAAAATACACATTGCTTTTGTTTTGATTTGCAATCAGTCCTGATACTCTTGAGAACTCTTGAAAGCAATCAAATACCTTTCTGACTGATTGTAAATCTCCCCTACTAAACAGCAATAAATCATCTGCAAAGCTTAGTTGGATAATGTTCTATTTTGGCATCTGAGGTGGAACTTAAAACCTCTCTTGTCCTTTAGAGTCTTCAGCAACCTAGTTAGATACTCCATAGCTAGGGTGAAGAGATAGGGAGATAGTGGATTTCCTTGTCTCACCCCTCTTTTTGCCTTGAAATCAGGACTAGGTTCACCATTAATCCCTATTGAATAAGTTACTGTTTTGACACAGGCCATGATCCACTTGATAAACTTAGAAAAAAGGAAGTGAGTTAGACAAAAATAAAAGCAACTTGGACAAAAAACGAAGTTTGAATTAGTTAACTTGACTAGGAGACATTGCATGATAATTGGGAATTTTCGTTCAGTCAAACAAGGGTATCAGCATTAAATTCCATATATAATACGGATATTGTTCTTACTTCATGTATAGACCAATCAATAGAATATTGAGTAATACGTAATCGATTGAACACTACTTGAAAATGGCTCTTCTGCTTCGAAACGGACTGTTCCAAATTTTCCTGGAAATTCTTGCTCCCATTGGACCATTTGTATGATAAACTTCACAGGTATCTGCATCCCACTTAGCACCTCTTCAAGGAAGTGCCACTCAACTGAGTCATAAGCTTTCTGCATATCTATTTTCATCATGCACCGAGGTGAAATGCCTTTTCTACCCTATCCTTTTACAAGTTCATGACTAAGAATGACATTGTTGTTGGGAAAATATAAGGAATAACACAAAATAAATATGGCACAAAAAATA
>DF365370.1:0-22085 GCA_000787875.1 Solanum virginianum
CCTTTTAAATGAACATAGTACTAATTAAAAATAATAGGTTATTTACGAATCAGGCTAGTTTACTACTTGTTGAAAAATTTTATTAAGGAATATTGTCAATTATGGAAATTTGACAAGGTTTGATAGGTTTGCAACCATTTGAGACCTAACACTTTCGCAAAAAATAAAAGTACTTAAAGATCTTCTAAGACCCTTTAGCAAGTTCCATAATACCAGTAAGATGTTACCTTAAAGTTGAGCAATGAGAAGTATTTGATACCCAAAGTTAGTTAATGGTAAAAGCGTGATAAGCTTGTGAATTCCGGGAGTTTGACAAATTTGATAAATTCTGAAGGTTGATAAATTTATCAGTTCTGAACATTAGACAAGCTATATGTTACTATGTTTGGGTATGACTATTTTATTATCATTTTGGGATTTTCTAAGAATTTAAGAAATGATGTGTATCTTTAAACATGAAAGCTTGGGTTCACTTTTGGATTGTTAGATAGAGATTATTTTATGAATATGAATTCACACGATTCTACTCGTGCCTACTATAATTCCGTTCATCGATTTCCAGGTCAGTTGTTATCGTGCGTATTATATTATGTTTATGTATATATATATATATGTATATTTCGAAGCAGGTTGGATGTGGCGGGTCGGTTTGCCCATAAATCGGCTTTGCTTAGTTTGGAGTCATAAGGAGCTGGGCTTGGGATATGTTGGCATATTTGACATGTGAGTGTTGGGCCTCAGTTCGCCCCGGCTCACCCACTTGGGATATGTTGGCATATTTGACATGTGAGTGCTGGGCCTCAGTTCACCCCAGCTCACCTATGATGATATGTGAGTGCTATTCGCCTCGGCTCACCTGTCGGCATGATGTCTGATATGTATTATGATACGTGGGTGCTGGGCCTCAGTTTGCCTCGGCTCACCTATCCTATGACGTGGGTGCTGGGCCTCAGTTNNNNTTTGAAAATGAAAGGAAATATTCTTTTGGCATTTGAGTATGAGTTGGGTCTTATGCTTCTGGTCGGATTATCTCTCCGTTTATAGTTGTACTTTCTGCTTTACATATTCAGTACATCTTTCGTACTGACACCCGTTTCTTCGGGGGCTGCGTTTCATGTCCCCAGGTACTGACGCACAGAGTAGCAGGTCGTTGCTTTAGGATCCCGATTTGCAGTCTGAAGAGCTCATTTCCTCCTGAGCCACTTTTGGTATTACTACGGGTCATTCTGTATTATTTTTATTTTGGGTACAATGGGGCCCTGTCCCGTCTTGTCTGTCAGTATGTCTGTATAGAGGTCTGTGGACTACTGTGAGCATGGGATATG
The DNA here is from genome assembly GCA_000787875.1 of Solanum virginianum. NCBI lineage: Eukaryota > Viridiplantae > Streptophyta > Magnoliopsida > Solanales > Solanaceae > Solanum > Solanum virginianum. Next base: position 1,326 of record DF365370.1, read on the forward strand.
TTAGTCAATTGTACATCGTGTCTGTATTTGAGTTTGGAAGTTATGTCTGCCAGTCTGAATATTATGATAGCATGCTATGTTCTATACCCTCAATCAACATCGCATTCCTTCCCTCTCTCTTAGTCATTCGAGAGAGCCCGAACACGAAGAGATCCATCCTAGTATGCATATCCACCACCATAGCTGGAGCGTAACGGGACAGCTGAGTAAACTTGAGGTTGTACTCCCATACAGTCATATTCTCCTTCTTCAAGTTCAGAATCTCTCTTACTGTAGCCTGTCTCATCTCAATGGGAATGTACTGTCCCAGAAAGGCCTCCTCAAATAGTGCCCAAGTAATTGTTGGTGCTCCTTCTACCTTACTCCCTTTCTACTAGTCAAACCAGAGTCTAGCTACCCCCTTGAGCTGGTAGGTAGAAAACTCAACCCGCTTAGCTATCCGTATCACCTGGAACACCTTCTTAAGCTCCTCGATAAAGTTCTCAGGATCCTCTTTCACATTGGACCCCGTGAACTCTGGTGGGTTCATCCTCAGGAACTCACGAACTCTGGAGGTATCTGCCCCATCATTCTTTCCATCTTCCTAGCATCCTCCCTGGTTAGTGACTGCCTAAGCCAAAGTCTGAATGGCCTGGCGAAGCTCAGCATTAGAAATGTCTGCCTGTTGTGGCTGCTCCACAGGCACATCTGGGCCTCTGGGTTCCTCAGGAATTCTACCAGGCTATTTTGTATTCCTTCTGGATGGGCGTCCTCTACCCCTGACTGGTCTGTTAGCTCTACGGGGAGGCGTAATCTAAAAAACACAGCGTGAACGCACGAGTTAGAAGGGGACTTTATAGAGATATACTATAAAACACGAGATAAAAAATGACAAGTAATGATGACACTTCCTAATGTCCTGTAGCCTCGCTATTATAGATGTGGCGCACTTCACACCTATAATACGGACTCTACTAGACATGGTTCCATAGACTCCCTAGGACTCTTGAACTCTGTGCTCTGATAACAAGTTTGTCACGCCCCTGGATGTGGCCGGCACTTGAAAACCATTTTTGGTCCCAAGCAAACTACTTGGCCTGGCTACTTACTCAGCGGAAGACTTAATAATGACGGAAAAGTTCATAAAAGCAATAAAACAAGCTAAACTGTCTGCATAACTAAATAAGAAAACATGTAAAGCAATGCCTGAATAATTGAAAACTAAAATACTAATCATACGGTCTATGGAACCTCTACTAAGCTGTCTGAAAGGACTACTGAGATAGGCCTCAAGTTCTCAACGGAGCGGCTGCTGAGAAACTCGGTCATCTACATCTGCATCATAAAATGATACAGGTCCTAAGAACGTCAGTACGTGAAATGTACGATATATAAGATGGCCAAAACAGTAAAACGATATATATAATGTTTCTCAAAAGACATAAACATGATTCATAATTAAATGGCATTAATCATAAAGACTGGTATGTTGAAAATAACATGCTGAAAATAACACACTGAAAACTAGTAAATAAATCATAGTTTCTTAGCTTGGGGAGTTTCTCTAACCGACAACCACTACTATGAGTTTCGTGGTGATATAATGTTTTGCCCACACTGCCAGAGCCGTCCCATACTTTGCCGGGGTAGGGGACGAATACTTGGGGAGTGGATCCATCCCAAAACTAGGTCATCTCAGTGGCTAATGAGGAAGGTACTGTAGTATAATCCCATCCTATGCTGGCTACATAATTTATCAGTTTGAGTAATTTATTCTACTCTCACCCATATCGACGCTCAATACTACTCTGAAAATACCTTATATAGCTCATAACTTTTAAAGAATGAATTCTTGAAATATTATCTTTCAGGGACTTAGCCCAGCTTTAACTTTTCTTGGCTTTCTCACTGAAATTTTTAACTTACTGATAATTAGAATCAACTCAGTGATCCCAAAATATGCTAGATTCCTTGGCTAATATTCAAGGGTAAACATTTAAATCACATTCTTGAACTTAGCTTAAAAGATGCTCAAACTAGTCTTTTCTTTTCTTGAACTAATATCAAAATTTTCAAGAAAACTAAATAAACATAAAGCTTGATCATAAATGTACATAAACTTAATAAAAAAATCTCAAATTGGATACCAATAAGACCAAGTTTCATAAAACTCCGTCAAGATTATATGAAATTATCATGGAATTTAACACACTTACAAGGTTTGCAGTAAAATTTGATACTTAAAGGTTCATGAGTGAAAACTAGTTTCAATTTCTATAATATTAGAAAAATAATTACTTTTGGGTGGCCTTACATACCTGAGAAAGGATTCTTGAAGAATTGAAGAAATTTTCTTGAAGGTTCTACCAGCTCTTGATCTTACGCTTGAAGTTTCTAGGGAAGGTTTCTTGTTTTGAACTAATGAATGAATGAAATAAATGTTTTTCTGAACTTAAATCGTCGTAAAACTGACTTAGTTTAGGATATGAGGTGTGGAGAAGTCAAAAATACCCCTCCCTTTTAAGAAATGAAAACTAACCCATATTTACTCTAGTGCATGACGCACACTAGTGTTATTTAGCACTTTTTCACGAAAATAGTTTTTCGTCAAATTTATAAAAAGCCACTAAGTGTTGGTTTCGCGTTCCCTCCGCGTCGTAGAGAGGACGCAGATTCCTCACTCTTTCTAAAATTTTTGGGGAAAAATAATTTGCATTTTTTTGAGTTTCTGTCGAGTCGAGACCATTTTTTGACTCGATTTTTTGCACTGATCGCAAATCCGGTCTCGAATTTGCAAACGGGGCATGGGAAGATATGTTACACGTAAGGTCAAGTCTAGAGATATTTTTGTCTTTTCACAGGGATGTTACAATCAAGATGGAGTACCAATAGCAACTTAGTGTGCCCTTAGTGTATGGAGGAAGCACAATCTTTCAGGTTACAACATGGTGGGAAAACAACTTGGTTTGATAGTCATAGAATGTTTCTTGATCAAAGTCATCCATTTAGAAAAGACCATAAAAACTTTCTTAAAGGTCGAACTGTCACAAGACCGCCACCACCAATGAGAACTGGAGAAGAAAATTTTAATAAAATTTATGAGTTAGGGATAAGGAAAGTAACCGAGTAAGATGCAGAAGAGGTGAATAAGAGAATATGTAAGTCTTGTGGATGGAAAAAATGAAGCATCTTTTGGGATTTGCCTTATTTGAGTTCTAACCTGATACAGCATAATCTTGATGTCCTGCATATTGAGAAGAATTTCTTTGATAATGTGTTTAACACAATTCTTAATGTTGATGCTAAAACCAAAAGACAATCCAAAAGCACGTCTAGATATTGCAAAATACTGTGATCGACCGTAGTTGACAAGGAATCCCCGATGGAAGCTATCCCAAAGCTACATATACAATTGAAAAGAATTAAAAAAAAGGCCTTGTTTGATTGGTTGGAAGGTATGAAGTTTCTAGATGGATATGTTTCAAATATGAGTCGATGCTTAGACATAGACAAATTTAAGTTATTTGGTATGAAAAGTCATAATTGTCATGTGTTCATGCTACGACTATTGCCAATTGCTTTTCGTGAGCTACTTCCTTGTAATGTGTGGCACACACTTACAGAATTGAGTTTATTTTTTAAAGATCTTACTTCAACCATCCTTCTAGTAGTAGATTTGGAGAGATTAGAGGTACATATTCCACAGATCTTGTGTAAGTTAGAACGGATATTTCCCCCTGGCTTCTTTAACTCAATAGAGCATTTACCATTGCACCTACTATGTGAAGCACAGATTGCTGGACCTGTACAATACAAATGGATGTATCCTTTTTTGAGGTAAATATAAACTATCGATGCTTTTATGGAAAAAATATATTATTCATGACATTATAATTTAATTATTATCTATATAGGTACCTTCGAACTCTTAAAAAAATAATTGAAAATAAAGCTAGTGTTGAGGGTTCCATTTGTGAAGCATACTTGATGGCAGAGTCAACCCAATTATTTTCTCACTATTTCGCACCTCATGTTATGTCACATAATCATGATGTGACCCGCAATGATGAGGGTGGTTTTATAGAGGACATAGAAGAAAATTTATCAATATTCACCCAACCAAGTAGGTTATCGAGAGAAGCCAAAAAAAGAGATTTATCTCTTGAAGAAATCAAGGCTGCTCAAACTTATATTCTTCTAAATTGTAAAGAGGTTGAGCCATTTGTGAGGTAACATTCTAAAGTTATACTTTTATAATTAATATAATAAATATGTTCAAATATTAAGACTTTCTATATAAATTATTTTGTTGCAATGAAGCATGTATATGCAACGTCTGGAAGAAGAGTTTCCGAATATCTCTAAAGACCAAATAGATGAGTCTCGAGACAAATGTTTCTATATGATTCAAGAAATATGTAAGCTTCCACCAATTATTATTTATACAACTATGATGGTTTAATTAAGTTATCTTGTGAAACTAAACTACGTCTTATAATAATTTTTTATATAGGCTCGATCCAATCACATTGAGAATGAATACTTGCGTAGTCTTGCCCATGGACCATTAATAAGTGTGTACTCTTATCTAGTGTGTTTTGTTAATGGATATAAATTTCACACCATTCATCGCAGCAGCGCAAGGTCAACAAAGAATAGTGGAGTTTGTATCTTGGATCCAAATATTGGTGATTTTTATGGAAAGATACAAGAGACTATACAAGTGGAATACCGTAAAGCACTTTTAAAGCAAATTATATTATTTAAGTATGAATGGTTTGATCCAACAAAGAATATTGGTGTTAAGGAGCATAGTAAGTATAAATTGATTGACGTTAATCATCGTCGTCGATTTAAGAAATATGAATCCTTTATTCTTGCAACGCAAGCAACTCAAGTGTGTTATGTGCCTTATCCTAGTATAAAATGGGACAAGGATGATTGGTTAGCTGTATTAAAAGTCAAATATCGAGATGTTATTGAATTACCTGATGACTCATAGCGGAAGAACCAAATCTTCCATTCCAAGTTGAAGAAGTTGAAGTTCATGAGATTGATATGAATATTACTGTTGATGAAGTTATACTTTCACATGATCCAAATGGGGAGGCAATTGAAATAGATGAACCAACTGATAGAGTGTTGCCAGAACATCATGTATTGGAAGAAGAATCTACAGAGGATGAATATAAAACTGAAGAGGATGAGGAGGAAGAGTTTGAAAAGGATGAGGAGGAAGAGGTTGAAGAGGATGAGGAGGAAGAAGAATAGATACTGACTAGTGTGTTAGTAGAAAAATGATGTTGCATCTATTATTTTAGGTATGAGTAAATTTTGAATTTGTGCAATTTGAAACTTTAATTTCATAGAAAGAATACTTAAGATCACAACCTATATGTGTCTGCTAACATTTTAGTTAGAATAGTGTTCTGTTAGTGAATTTACTTACACTGACTCAATTTTGTAATTTTCTTTTTTTAGTCATTGTCAGTTGAAGGGATTCAGTAACTGACCAGAGGAAAATAAAAAGATAGCTAATAAGGCCTAATCACCCCACCAGTTCTTGTTTATATTTTCAGTAGGTATTGTTAAAGTTGTGAACTTTATGTGATTTGGGGTATTGTTTTAATGTTGTTTTGTTCTTATGGAATGTTGGTTTTACTGAGTTTTTGCTGTAATGTTTAGGTGATTTGTGTTCTTTCAGGATTTGGGTGTTGTTTTAATGTTTGGTTCATTTTTATGTGAGCTGGTGCAAGGTTTGTAGCAGGGGTGGCCTGGTGTCTCATTTTCAAGATTTGTAGCAGGTTTGTAGCAGGTTCATTTCTCTTTCTGCAGCTCGATGATTCTTGAGGTAAGTTGTATAGCCGAAGTTCTTGTTGTATGCTTGTTTTTTGTTTGCAGGATAAGAGAGTATAATAACAGAATACAGTTAAATTGATTATCTCTTTCTTTTTGTTTTTGTAGATATGACTCGAGGCCGAGGTAGAGCAGGTCATGCAAGCAAGATCTCAATTAGAGGCCGAGCCAGCTGCAGCATAAATCGAGTTAACATGCCTAGTGTTCCCGTTCCCACACAATTCTCAACAAGGTGATATTAGTTCCTCTGATGAGCCACATCATATTAGCGAAGCTCAAACATTAGCTCCTACGAATTTGCCACTGATTCAAACATCAGCTCATGGTAGTACTCCATCTGTCCATTCTGTACCAGCAGCCCCCGTAATCCATAATCAGACCAAATCCAATATGTGGGGGTACATCTACTCAAAAAAATATAATAGGTGGGGGCATGTCGAGTCAAAACAACACAATAGATGAAGGTGGGAGTAATAGTAATCCTGGACGGCAGACGCTTGTTTTTCTTTCTCCTTCGGGGCTAGTTTGTGTTGGACTATTATTATTTATATATTGTAATTGTTCAATGATAGACTTCATATAATATCTTTAAAAAAAATTCAGGTTAGAACCTTCAAATTAATGCTCTAATTGGATATACGAGTCTTTCAAGAGTGAACTTGATCCTAAAGAAGTGAATTGGAAAAATGCCTCAGAAGAACTAAAAGAATTTTATTTTGGAGAAGTTGAGGTATAATATACAACTATTTCCATAAGAAAATTTGTCACTTTTATAAGTTACTGATGTTGCTATTTATAAACTAAGGCATTTTATTGGGATTCTTCGATTAATAGTGAAGTGAAAATTCAATGGCGTAAGAAGGCAGCAAGAAGGTACAGTGATTTCATTTCTGTTATAAAGAAAGGTGTTGTTCGGCCAAAGTATGTTCCAGAAGAAACCTGGGAAAGTTGGATGACTATTTGGAAAGATCCTAAGATTATTGAAAAGTCAGAAGTAAATTCAAGAAATCGTTGTGGCGGTGAGAATGCAGTTGCTCAGGGTACTCGCACTGGAGGCTCTATTACCATCGGAGAGCATCGTAGGAAACTTGTAAGTACATTTTCAACATCCTTAATTTACTTATGTCACTTAGTCACTATAATAACTTGTACTTGAGGACCTGTGTTCTTTTAAATATACTTAGATTGAGAGCTTTTCTTTTATATAGATTTATTAGGATCACATTACTTGGATGGAAAAGCTGTTTGAGTATAGTTTAAATACCTCAAGGTGCTTCAGATCACCAATTTCTGATAAGTACTGGGAATCTAGGCAAAAGCCAGAGAGTCTCAGGTATTTGAGATTTGGTGGAGAGATGTGAAAGGGGATTCTTTTAAAGTCTTTTGATCTATAAAGCTTTAGTATTTCAAGCCGTATTTGAAAATTCAACACATGGTACTGAGGGGGGGTATACTAAACATTCAACTTCACATGTCATTTTTTGAAGATTACATGTTTTACTCAGCATCAATTCTGCATTTTCAACACGAGAAATATGGACCGGAAAGGAATTCCAAACCATAAAGTTTTGCAGAGTTCCGGAGTACTGCTTCTTCATTTTCTGTGCTGAAGTTAGGAATATACAGATGTCTCAATTTCACCATATCCCAAACTGTGCTTGGTAGTAATAGCTTCTTCTTTCTCACAGATCGAACACATTTTAATATAAGAGTTTCAAGGTTTTAAAGATTGGATATGCTTGAAGGAATTGAATACTGTTCGATATAAGCAGATAAATACTTCAAGTGATGGAGCTCAGTTGGAATAAAATCAATCACAATGTTGTGCCACAAATCCACGATCAATGAAATGGTTCTTCAAAATGATATATAGGCTATTGAAAAGAACTGAAATCCAACATGAAAACTGGAAAACACAGCAAAAACTAAAGTTCCAAACCAAACCAAACTAGAAAACACGGATTTCTACGGATACCCTGTTTTGTGTCATTGATCTGTTGTATGTTTATGCACAGGGCGTGCCCTTCTATTGATTGATCTATGTGTCTTTGCCCTTCTATTGATTGATCTATGTGTCTTTCTTATTAATAGTGTATCCCCTATTCTTCGTATTGGATGGCAAAACATCAGTAGGAGCATCTCCCATCACCCTCTGTGATGACATCCTTAAAAGGACCATCACTGGGAATCATAGGTAAAACACGTTCCTGGTAAGGCACAATAACATCCAACAAGTAAGGTCCAGGAGTGTCTAACACCTTTTGTATAGCAGCTCTAGCATCACTAGTATTTGTCACTAGAGCAGCAGGTATATCACAAGTCCTTGCGAATTTCAACATGTTAGGGAAAATCTGTGCCTCGTTAGAAGGATTTCCAAGATAAGAGTCTGTCTATTTGCCTTATAGAATCTATCCTCCCACTCTATTGCCATCCCCAAATGTTGATTATTTAGAATCATCATCTTAACAGGAATCTATCCTCCCACGGTATTGCCTTATATTCCTTTTCTATTGATTGCAGGAATACTTTTGCTATTGTTTTTAGCCTGTTAGCTGCTACTGCTCATGGTGCTTAGACCTTCAGATTAGGCACCCTAGGAATATTCTATGTTGTGGTCCCTGATTAGGCACCCTGTTAGTCATGAAGTCTGCACTTCTTTATGCATTAAAAAGGACAGACTGGACTAGTAATTTCAGAACAATTACTCAAAAAGTTTTAGCAAACCAAAGTCAAATTAAAACAGAAAAAGAAGGCATATGATTCAGCCCTAGATGTCACTTCAACTATGAAAAGGAAGAATTCTGTTCATTTATGTCTTTCATGCTCTAACACTTTGTATAATGATATATAAGCTATATTTTCATGTTTTCTGGTGAAAATTCAAAATATTGAAAAAGAAATAAAATATTTTGTTCATATATAGGCTATTGAAAAGGGTCGAGATCCAACACCGTGTGAGATGCATTTGCATGTCCATACACATGGTCATGATGGAAAATCATTTGTTGGTGAGCGAGCGCGAATCGTGCATGTAAGTCTAATGCTCTATAATAATCTTTACTTTATTTATAATAGTCTTTACTTTATTTATAAAGCCTCTTTCCCTTGATCTCTGTGTGTGATGTGTAAATTTATGCGTATATATGTATTTTTTTCCTATATTTGTTCTTGTATGTATGTTTTTTAAGGGTTCAACTCTGAAATGTGACTTTGTGTGAGTTAGAGAAATGATTAGGTGTTTCTTGTTGGGGAAATGTTTGAATTTGTGGCATTTGACTATCGGAGGAGTGTTTTTGATGTGATTATGGGTTGATTGGTGGTTAATCTAAGCAGATATGCTTGTGTGCTTAGATTTATACGCATATGTTTATTTGTTTCTGTATTTGTGCCTGTATGTTTGTTTTTGGGCTCTGAAATGTGACTTTGGTGTTTATGTTTTTGTGTGTTTATGTTTTATGGTTGTGGTATGTGCTAAGAGGATGGGTACTAAAATTCCTGGGGTTAGGCCATATTGTTGGATGATTTTACACACTACATATTGAATGCCACACAATAACTTATCCACAAAAAGAATACCAATATCTACATATTGAAACTGAGGAAAACCAGGAGTATGAGAGAATCCCTGGAGATAGTTCAAATCAAATAATTAGTATTAGTACAATCTTCAACTAATCCACTAAATAATTCAACTCTTTACACGATCCTTCCTCGTTGTAATTCCAAGAAGAGGAACGATAAAATAAGAGAAAAATAAATAGAAAAAAAATTAAGAGGCTCGTGTTAAGTTTCAAGTTATAAATAGAAAAAGAAAGTTACAATTCTCCTAAAACATTATCCTTGTTTGGGAAGTTTTAAGTTTTCACCTTGTGTTTCACATCTCTAAGCCCACCTACTACTTTTGAGTTTTCTTCCATATTACATTATAACATTTGCAGTGTAATACGATCTCATATTAAACACAAGGAAACAGTAAGAGGCTTCCGGAACACAGAGATCTCTACAAACAGAATGCTAAAGATTGTATATTTCTCTCCTCTACCATACATACCTTTTTAGCTAACATTTGCTTTGTTGCTTCTGTAGCAGTTTGGGCAGGGCCGGAATTTTTCAATTCTGCAGTCCTTTTCTGTTGTTTTTCCTGCTGATGATACCATAAAGCAAAGCGTAAAACCTAAGACCTCATGGTGCCCAACCTACTTCATTGATCACTAGGCGCTTAATAATAGACTTTATACTTTGTATCAAAATATTGAATTAGTTGAAATGGATACAAATTGAGTTGAATTACTACATCCAATTCATTTATTCTACATCAACAAGTTTAGAATTTAATGTGTTATTCATCAGTTCAACCTCCAAGCATCTACAATCAAATTTACCTCCAAGAAATCTCATCTGTCCCAAATTCTTCAAAGACGTCCAGTTTTTATGTAAGTTGGTGCAAGATTTGTAGTAGGGATGGCCTGGTGTCTCATTTTCAAGTAGCAAATTTCGTTTTATCTTTATAATCAAGAAATCCCCGACGGCTAAAAATTCGATAGATAATCTGCCCACAATGTATCCTTCTCCACTTGAATACCAATTTGTCAGTTGCAAAGTGCACTTCACCCCCACATTTAGACCAAAGCCTGGAGCTTCTCAAGTACCCTTGTACTAAAACGAGAATACACAAAAATACAAGGTATCACAAACAGGGTTGACAATAACAATTAACGAATATAAGTCAACAATATATATTGTATGGGGTTCATATAAGACAAACCCCACAACTCCACATACATTTATGATTACTAATATATAACTGATCGCCCGAAAAAAAAAATTGAGACAGAAGTTAGGTTTGAGAGAGCAATACAAAAAGAAATGCACTTTCGAGGTGCAGTTCCTTAAACAGAGGTGTCAATACGGGTCGACCCATTTTATTCGGGCTAGTTTTTACATGCTTTAAAATTTGACAGGACAGGTCGGGTTGACCTTTTTTTTTATGGGCTAGAAAATAGCTAGCCCAACCAATTTGTACGTGGGCCGCGGGCTTTGCCGGGCCTCACGTTTTTATTCTTATATTTTTTTAATAAATTTTTAAATTAAATTATAATTTAAACTAGTGTTACTATTACTCCCTCCGTCCATTTTTTATTGTCCACTATACTATTTTAAGATATCCAACAATACTTATCCACTTCATGAAATCAAACGATAATTTCAAACTTAATTTTTAGTCTACCCTTATCATTAATTCTATATTTTTCAAGACATTATAATTGCTATATACAAAAGGTGATTTAGTAATTGCTCATATTATTTACTATTTTTTAATCCCTGTGTTAGTTGTTTTCTCGTTTTATTTTTCAAGACATTATAATTGTTATATTCAAAAGGTGATTTTATAAAATTGCTCATATTATTTACTGTTTATTAATCCTTGTGCTAAATCAATAAAGGACAAGTAAAGATGGATAGAGGGAGTACATATTATAAAAATATAATTTGTATCTAAATTTTAATATTTAAAAATTTTAAATGAACTTTGAGTTTGAACTTTTATAATCTATAATACTCTACTTTATTTTTATTTTTAATTATTTTTTAATTCAGCCCACGGGCCGGCTCAACCCATATTGCAAAAGCTCCACAAATCAGCAGGTTTATTCAGGCCGGGTTAAAAAGCTCATTTTTTAAATGGGCTCCAAAAATCGTAGTCCAACCCTGCTATACACGGGTTAGGTTAGGCTGACCCAATGGGCCTAGCCCATATTGACGACTCTATACTTAAACAATGGAATTGAAGTTTCCTAGACAGAGAGAACATATGAATCCTTCATATCACTCTTGATACCTCATATCTGCTCTTATCAAGTCACTGTAGAAAAAAAAATGAAAGTACTATGTATAAGAAACATCACATGCAGAGACTTTTATTTTTGGTGATAGGTCACATGCATGTGCTATTCTTGTTGTTAAGTAACTTAGGAAGAGAGAACATGTGTAGTCAGTTCAACGTAGAACTAGTATTTAATATGTTTTAGTTGAAGAGGCCTAGCGAGTTGAAAGAGGAGCACTACTGGGAAGAGGAGAGTGAGTAAAAGATGATTAATTAAAGGAATTGAAAATCTATTGGCAATTCCTTTTTATTATACTATAAAAAGGGATAATTTCGGTAGATGGAATTCGGCCAAAGTAATTACTCCTTGCTTTCTCGTGGATCCTTCCATGATAACTATGAACAACTTCGATAGCTAGGCAATGACAGAATTCTCCACATTTAAGCTACAGGTTTGTAACATCAAGCCACCTCTATGTTTAGTAGTTTAGAATTGCCTTCGACAAATTTAGTCTTGAATTTTTCTGCTCGTGACCTTGATGAGGATGATGAACCAGACCTCGGAGAGGATGCCGACTTGGCCTTCCTCAGCTTTTGTTCTTAGGACCCACTGTAGCTTCTACGTCCCTGTAAAGAGCAGACACTGATTGACTCTGTGTAATCTGTCAAAACGATGCAATAAAAACTATAAGATAAGTAACCACAGCATACGAAGATCAGTACATCTACTATAACAAACTTTTCTTGAGATTTTGCAGAAGCAATATATGTTAATGAACTGTGAAGTTACTACCTCATTTTAGTTAGTAGTAATTGAACAAGTCTGATTCTATTGGAATGAATTTCTGATGAGGAAGAGCATTCTTACAAGAATTATTTTTATTGATGTTAGTTTCTTATATTCTCGTCTAGACTTGAGCTTTAGCTCTTATACCAACCCATCTTGGAGTATATTTGTGTGGCTGTGAGATGGATATTAGCATTGTATTTGAATCTTCATGTTTATGTTTGCTTGACCGAACCTGTTATGTGGTGACGAATCGATGCCATGATGTTGTTGTATATGTCGTTAAGGTGATTCCGGAATCGAGTTGTGTTGTTGTCTTGAATTAGGAGTTGATTTCAGGTTTCTTGTTCAACTCTGTGTTTTCTTAGTCGATTTCAAACTCTTTCAATTAAATGGCGTCTCAAGTGGTTTCATGTCAGTTTCACTCTTTTTCTCATGAGTCTGGTTTTGATTGGTTGGTATCACTGTTACGTTTTGCTTTTAAGAGGTTTGATAGGTTGGTACTCACTGTTGTGTTTTGCTTTAAGAGGATTGATGGGCTGGTTTATGGATTGGTATCAGAAAAACTCATCTCTCTCTATATTTGAGTTCCGAATGTATAGGTAATTAAGCTATGTGTATATTTCATCCTCTCCAGATCTCATTTGTGGGATTTCACTGGGTATGTTGATGTTTGATCTAGTATTTTAGTTTGAAATTTTCAATTTACGTTATGCAGATTTTGGAGAAAGATTATGAAAAATATTGTTGTTATTATTGAATTTATTAATTACCTCTCGTTTTTATAGGAGAAACATCAAGAAATATTACAAAATCAAACACAGTCTCAGTCTAATGTTGATCAGTTTCTAGTATTTTACCAAGCTGTGGGAGGTGAAAAAAAGAAGAATATATGGTCTTGAATCTCAAGCAAAATCATTTTATGGGCCAAATTTTTGTGCCTCTTCTAGATTTGATGCTTCAACCTCAATACCATCTTTGAATGCGCCAAATAGCACCGACAGATATGGATCAGTTTGTAAAGCAATTGATTCCCTCACTGATTGATCATTTACTTCTTGTACTTGCCGAGCGGGTATGTGGATTGATTACTTCACCCTCATCTCAGTCGGACACTCCTATCGAGAATCTTTCATCTATGGCACCTCCAGTTCCTACTCCTACTCTTGCTACTGCTGATAATGTTGAGGTTAACGCATCGATTTCTAAAGATGATATTGGTTCTCCAGCCTCTCGTTAGTTGTTTGTTCATGAAACATTTATTGCCATTGCAAATACTTAAAGATTTTTTACTTAATATTATCATGGAGGATGCTTTAAATATGATTATGTAATTTGCATTTTTCTATGACTTTTGAACTTTGTAGAAAGTTAATTTCTGTGAATTAAGTAACTTTTGTGACTTTATAATTAATTAATTAATATATATATATATATATATATAGCTACAGAATCAACGACTAAATATTTGGTCGCCAATATGGTGACAAATATTTGGTCGCCAATGTGGCGACGAAATTAACGACAAAATATTTGGTTGCCAATGTGGCGACAAAATTAACGACAAAATATTTGGTCGCCGGTGGGATTTGACGACGAAATAACTTATAAAATTAGTGACGAAAATTGCTATTTTAACAACAATTTTTTTGTCACTAATTTTGCCAACAAAATAGGCTTCATCGCAGATCCGTCGCTACAACCACTGACGCATTCTTTTTTTTTTGGTCGCTAAATGGTTACCTACGCTAGTAATACCGATGGATGATATTCAGTCATTATTCTGTCGGTAAACCAAAATAGCGATGGAATATTTTATTTAAGTCCGTCGCTAAATGCTATTTTTTCTTTGTAGTGTAGTACTAGTAATAATAATACCAATACTAATAATAATAGTAATAATAATAGTAATAGTCATAATAGTAATAGTAATAGTAATAATAGTAATAGTAATAGTAATAGCAATAGCAATAGTAATAGCAATAGTAATAGTAATAGTAATAGTAACAGTAAGGGGTCATTTGGTTTGATATAAGTTATGATGGGATAAGTAATAATGAGATAATTTATGTTGATGTTATATTTTTATTGAGGGTTTGGTTTGTTGGATAAATTTTAAGAATATATTGTTTACAAAAACACCCTTGACTTTATTAGTTTTTTATACATTTTTTTCTTGTTTTAATTATTCAATATTCATTTTTAAAATAAATCTTTCATCTTATACAGCTTAAATATTTTTATGTGTGCATGGTATGCATTTAAAATAAAACTTTCTTCGTATTTAATTTAAATATACAACTTCTATTTTTAAGTTTGTTAGAGTAAAAAGGATTTATGAATCAAAATATAAAAAATATAAGAATTAGTAAATAAAAATTATATTATATAATGCAAATTTTTGATAGAAAAATATCATAAAAATAAGGAGGGAAGGTTGTGAATATTATTATATGTCGTATTAAAAATAATATAAATACACATAAATATTTAAAATGAGATATAAAAAAGGGTTTAAAAGGGTATCCATGTCATTTATTCATTTTATCCCGGGATAAGTTATCCCAGGATTAGTATACCCTCCAAGAGAAGGGATAATTTACCCCGGTACTATTTATTAGTCCCGAGATAAGTTATCCCGGGTTTGCCAACCAAACATCAAATTAAAGTCCACTATATTTTTATCCTGAGATTATATACATTAATTCTTAACACCAAATGACCCCTAATAGTGATAGTGATAGTGATAGTGATAGTGATAGTGATAGTGATAGTGATAGTGATAGTAAAGTGATAGTGATAGTGATAGTGATAGTGATAGTGATAGTGATAGTGATAGTGATAGTGATAGTAATAGTAATAGTAATAGTAATAACAATAATATTATTATTACTAGTACTATTACTACTATTACTATTATTAATACTAATACTTTTACTAATACTATTATTATTACTATTAGGGGTCGTTTGGTGTAAAGGATTAATGTATATAATCCCAGGATAAAACTATAGTGGACTTTAATTTGATGTTTGGTTGGCAAACTCGGGATAACTTATTCCGGGATAAAATGAATAAATGACATGGGTACCCTTTTAAACCCTTTTTTATATCTCATTTTAAATATGTATGTGTATTTATATTATTTTTAATACGACATATAATAACATTCACAACCTTCCTTCCTTATTTTTATGATATTTCTTCATATTTTTCTATCAAAAATTTGCATTATATAATATAATTTTTATTTACTAATTCTTATTTTTTTTGTAGGAATTCTTTCTCTGAATATAAGTTTTTACCTAGCATTTAGCATATTTCACCTCTAGCACCTGAGCTAAATATACCTCAATATGGACCGGCTAGGAATAAGCCATTATCAATTCATACACTAAGTGATAGAATAAATGATAAAATGATCGAAAAGATAAAAATTGACCCAAAAACTAATATTGTTCAAGCAACAGATAAGCTGTCTGATTTAGATCTAACTGCATCAGAAATGGATTTTGACCCTAATGAGGGTAATCGAAATGAGATTTAAAATGATAGATACAATTATAGATTTTAGCCCAGGTTCACTGGTTGGAAAATATATTCAAAAAGAATTTAATCATCCTAAATGAAAGAAATTTCGAAAATGATTTTTTAACACTTATAGTGAAAAGAACCTAGATATTTTATCACAAGAATTTTATAATGATTGTGAAAAAATAAATAATTTTTTATTTTTTGTTCCTTGGTTTATAACCAAATATTTACCCTTATATGTTAAAATCTTAGAACAAAGGACGTTCAAAGATTCCCAGGGTAATATTACAAAATCGGTATATTCACCGCAAAATCCTTTTGTATTACCTAATAATACAAATCTTACATTCTCAGCTTTTCAAAAATTCATCAGTAACAATGTTGCTACGATATAGCATAACTGAAATAAATAATTTATATTCCCAAAATAATTACTTAAGTTTATACCTTAAGGTAGTAGGAGAATATATCGGTTCCCTAGAATCTAAATTGAAAAAATTAATTAAATTAGTTAAAACATTAAATCAAAGATCATAGTAATATTGCTTCTACAAGCAAAACAATAACCCAAGCACCTCATATTCAAAGGTCAATTGAAGTTAAAGAATTCAAATCCAAATCTTTAACTGATTTGGAAACCCTTCTTGAAAAGAAGTTTGCTAGTCTAAACGCTAAGCCAATAGACGCAAAAGAAGAATCATTTGATAATAATGAAGAAGATTTTCAGATAAAACCTATGCATTCCCACAAGAAAAGTTACCATAAACCTGGTGGTAGTGGAAGATAAGCCACTTAAGCCCTATGTTAACATATTATTATCCTCGCCCAATTCCTCAAGATGTTCTAATAGAAGAAAGAGATTGGATACAATCTAATATTTCATTTAGTGGAGATCAAATCTACAAATGGAATCTAGATGGCTTGACTGATAGACAAGTCTCAATTTTATTACATAGAATGTTAATGTATACAACTATTTGTAAATCCACAAATCATAATGATGATCATACCACATGTAGAATGATAGTGGCTGGATTTACAGTTCAATTAAGAGGGTGGTGGGATAATTTTCTATCAGACGAAGCCACAATGATAATAACCACTTCGATAAAAAGGGAAGTTAAAACAGAAAAAAAAAACTAAAGGAACTCCCCAAACTAAAGAACACATTAGGCAAGATGCTGTCTATACTTTAGTTCTAACTATCTTAGAACATTTTAATGGTAGATTTACCAATCAAAATGAAACTTTAAGGACCCTTCTAAATGGACTTAAGTGTAAGCATTTATGCGAATTTAGATGGTATAAAGATACATTTTTAAGTAGGGTTATGGATATACCTGAAAGCAATAATATTTATTGGAAGACTAAATTTATAGATGGACTTCCTCATTTATTTGCAGAAAGAGTACGTAATAAATTATGGGGTAAAAACTCTTCAATTCCTTATGAATCTTATATTTATGGTCAGCTTATAGACACTTGTACACAAAAAGGATTAAACTTGTGTAATGAACTAAGATTAGCTAAACAATTAAAAGAAAACAGTAGAAGAGAAAGATTTCAATTAGGAGATTTATGTACACAATTTGCAGTTGCAGGACTTTCTACACATAAATCTTTTTATAGAAAAAATAAAACTTATGATAGAGAAAAGCCTCATAGGAAAAAATCATGCTCATATATGGGTAAAGAAAAAAGAGAAACTAAAAGAAATTTTAGAAAATCTAATCGAAAGTACCATAAAAATTACTCTAAAAAAGAATTGAAAAAAATTAAATATTATAGCTGTGGTAAATATGGACATATTGCTCCTAACTATAAGTTACAAAAATTAAAGAGTCTAGATTTAGACGGTGAAACTTATGAAAAAATTTATGAAGTATTATATACTTCATAATCTGAATCAAATTATATCTCTGAGTCAGATGTCGATTCAAAATCAACCACTAATAGTGAAAATGAAATCTTTAATTTTTCTGAAAAAGAAGAGAATTGTGAAATAAATTGTACAAAGACAGATTGTTCTTGTAAACAAAGCGAATTTTATAAAATTCAATCCCAATTCCAGGATCTAGATATAAAAATATTAAATTCAGAAAACATAATTAAACTATTAAAAGAAATATCAGACGAGGAATTTGAGATAAAATAATAAATATGGCGGATGAAGATACTCAGTCAAAAGGTCATAAACTAGAATTTAAAAACAAATCAAAATCTGATTTTGAAAATAAACCATATTCGTTAACGGAAGTGCTTTCTAGATTAGAGGCAAAAAGGGATGTTGTCATAAGAGATACGTCCTTAGACGATCTAAAATAGGAAATAAAACAAGCTAAAGAAAAAATTAAATTTCTCAAACAACAGCAATTAATAGATACAAATAGAATTACCCAATTAGAAAAACTTTAGTTTAAAACTGATAAAGGAAAAGAAATATTAGAAGAAATTACTTCAGAAGAATCTGAAAATGGTCTTGAAGATAATAAAGTTTCAGAAAATGATTCTAAACCCAAAACAGTTCCGTTTTTAGGAATGATGCAAATTATTACAGCACATAAATGGTACATTAAATGTACAATATTAATAAATAATGAATTTACAATTCAAAGTACTGCCATGATAGATAGCGGAGCTGATGTTAGTTGTATTCAGGAAGGACTAGTACCTTCTAGGTATTTTGAAAAAACAACTCATGCAGTAAAATCTGCATCAAGACATGCTTTAGATATAAAGTATAAATTATCTAATACATATATTTGTCAGAATAAAATCTGCATACCCCATTTCTTCTTTTTGGTTAAAAACCAGATGTACCCTCCAATTATTTTTGGAACACCATTTATAAGTACAATTTATCCTTTTAAAAATATTGATGAAAAAGGATTTATAGCAACTTATAAAATTTTGGAACACCATTTATAAATACAATTTATCCTTTTAAACATGTTGATGAAAAGGGATTTATAGCAACTTATAAAAATAAAAAAAATAGTTTTTCAGTTTATAACTGAACCAATAACAAGAGATATAAATGCTCTAATTAATATTTTAAACCCCCTTGGTCATGTATAGCTTTCTACGTTAATAATGCAGCAGAAAAAGAAAGAGGTACCCCAAGGTTAGTAATAAATTACAAACCACTTAATAAAGTGTTAAAATGGATTAGGTATCCTATTCCTAATAAAAAGGATTTATTGTCAAGATTTTATGATGCCAATATATTCTCTAAATTTGATTTAAAATCAGGATATTGGTAAATACAAATATTTAAAGAGCACTCAAGATTATACGATGCTAATATATTCTCTAAATTTGATTTAAAATCAGGATATTAGCAAATATAGATATTTAGCGAGCACACTTATAGAACTGCTTTTAATGTTCTATTTGGACAATATGAATGGAATGTAATGCCATTCAGATTAAAAAAATACACCTTCTGAATTTCAAAAAATAATGAATGATATTTTTAATTCATATTTGAATTTTATCATAGTATATATTGATGATATATTAGTATATTCAAAATCGGTGGAATTGCATATTAAGCATCTTGACATATTTAAGAAAATAGTAATACAAAATGTATTAGTTATATCTAAACCTAAAATGAGTATATTTCAAACAGATATAATATTTCTAGGACATAATATCTGTCAAGGAAAGATAATTCCAATTCAAAGATCAATCGAATTCGTTTCTAAATTTTCTGATGTCATAACTGACAGAACTATGCTTTAGAGATTTTTGAGCAGTTTAAATTATATTTCACCATTTTATAAAAATCTTTTTAAAGATTTAGCACTGTTATAGGAAAGGTTAAAAAAGAATCATAATCAACCTTGGACTGATAAATTAACTAAATTAGTTCAGGCAGTAAAGGCACGAGTTAAATCTCTGTCATGCTTAACTCTAGCCAATCCTATGTGGCAAAAGATAATAGAAACTGATACCTCCAATTTAGGATATGGTGGTATCTTAAAACAAATAAATCCTAAGGATAAGATCGAATATATTATTCGATTTCACTCAGGAAAATGGACTAGTGCTCAACAATCTTATACAACCGTAGCACATGAAATGTTTTGCATTGTTAAATGTGTATTAAAATTTCAGGATGATTTATACAGTCAGAAATTTATAATAAAAATAGATGCTCAATCTGTTAAATATATATTTAATAAAGATTTTAAACATGATGCCTCAAAGACAATCCGTAGCATATGAAATGTTATGTATTGTTAAATGTGTATTAAAATTTCAAGATAATTTATATAATCAGAAATTTATAGTAAAAACAGATGCTCAATCTATTAAATATATGTTTAACTTTCACGACCCGACCTATGGGCCGTGACTGGCACCCGTTTGGGGCGCCCGAACCATATAATCAAACCAGACTCCCACCTAGGCTACTATTTATCTATGAAAATTTCGACAGGGTTTCCTCTGTTTTTCTAACTAACCACCTACACACAGAAAACCCCAGCAACAGAATAAACATATATACATAGGTGCGAGCCGACTAGGTCACCGCTGCAGTACAACCGCCCAACAAACATAACAGTTATACATAATATCTAGACTGACAGCCAGTCTCACTTATTTAGCGCATATATATACTATACATACTTTCTAACCTGGCCCATACTCACAGGATATCCACAGACCTCTAACATGAATAAATTGACTCTTATGACGGGACAGGGCCCCCGTCGTACCCTCAAATGAATATAATACAAAGTAATAAGTTGCCTATGTACCAAAGGTGGCT
>DF365369.1:11727-26352 GCA_000787875.1 Solanum virginianum
TATAGTTTGATAGGAAAAGAACTTTCATCACCCCATTGTTTTATGATGGAAAGCAACTGGCCAAACAACTAAGGTCGAATATAATAAACTTAATAAGTGACACATCTAAAAATTAGAACCTTGTCTTCAAAAAATATTTATTAATAGAATCAACTATAGTATAGTAGATATATATCTTGTCAGACCTATATCTACCGCTTGGGTTCTTGAACACACATGACGACTACCATATGGGGGTTTGAATTACTAACTTAGAAAGTTTAGATAGGCGCATGGCATGTCAACTTGCAGTTCCCCATCCATTGGTAGATATTATTATATTAGAAAAACTTTAGTGAGAGTCATTTTCAGTGATTCAACCTCAGCAGAAAGCAGTCATGTGGACAACCTTGTTATTTCATTTAATGTACGGACAAATTCAAAGGGGAAAGGAGACGAGAGTATGCTGGATTTGCTTTCAGAGAAGTTGTCATTCAAATCTCATACAGGTCATACAAGACTACTGGGGACATAACCTGTATAAAATTGGTATTCAACAACTAGCAACTAACAATTCAAAAGAAAACAATGTGAAATTGGTATAGCACATGTAAAAAATAACATTGAAGACATGCTTACGTCCCAAAATGATGTAATATCCGTCTTCATCGACTGTAACAGTATCTCCAGTCTTGAAATAGCCATCATCGGTAAATGACTGCTTGGTTACCTAGCAAATCCTCGGATGGTGCAAGAGATGTTCAGTACCAAGAAAGGGCATACAAAGTCATCTATTTCAATCTGGAGAGCCACTTGCCTCAAATGCAAATGGTAATAGATTCAAACTAAGTGCTTGACAAGGTTCAAGAGTGCAAGGGGGAGAGGGAAGCAGGGAGTAAAAGAGAAATACAAGACAACTTTCTCTCATGGAAGCTATAGTAAACAAATGGCAGTTAACATAAATACATGAAAAAAGTTTCAAAGCAGGAGAATTTAAGAAGTAGAATTACCAACTATGTAGTAATTACCTCAGGTAATTTCCAGTACTCTTTGAACAATGATGGACTCTTAATGCAGAGCTCCCCAACCCCAGTTTTGTCATTGCCACTTTCATCTTCCAAGAGAATCTTGGCCTATCAGAAACAAAATAAAGAAGTGACAGAATATTCAAGAATAATAGATAGGACTTATAATAAAGATGGGACGCATCTAACAAAATTCCTGGACTGCACTTATGGACTTTGTTTCAGCAGCATATTAGATGTGGAGAACATAACATTAAGAACTCACTAACCTGCACACCTGGAAATGGCTTGCCAACAGTACCTCCTTTGCGCTTGCCTCTTATGGGATTAGAGATTGCCATCACAAACTAGACGCAATTAACCATTTACATAAGCACAGATATAAAGTGAACTGTCAAAAGCCTACAAACCAAAATAAGTGGCTATAAGCACATTTACCTCGGTCATGCCATAACGTTCCAATAAGCGGTGTCCAGTAATGGTTTCCCACTGCTGCATGACGGGCAGAGGAAGTGCAGAGGAGCCACTCATCTGGAAGCAGAAATTATTGTTTTTCTCATGTGGGATAATTAAGAAACACATGACAACAGAACATTCTTATAACCAACCAAAACGGGAAAGGCTCTTTTACATTTATGGTCCTAATTCTGTTTGTCTAGTCTATCCAAACAACACCAGCAGAGGAGAAACCAAGCTTATTACCATGAGACGTAAGTTCCTTACTGCTGAAGCAGAAGCTGTTTTTAGTTTTGAATCCATTGCTTCATAACCTTGTATCAATCGTGCGTACATAGTTGGAACCTATTGGATGAGAAAAAACATCAATCAGAAAAGAGTGGGGGGTAGGACACAGTGGGTCTGCTACCAAAGCTATTATGTGACACCATGGTGTTAGAAAATCCTAGCTAGGTACACACAAACTCAAAAGCTATCCCTATCCATACCCCAGATACCATCATAGTAATGACATCTTATATATCTGACATTAACTAGAAGCTTCTGCTGTAAGTATCTCCGATCAAGGGATACAGGAATCAGAGGTCATATCATGGTATTATTAGTCTCAGCCATAGAGAAAGCATTATAAAATGAATCGAGAAACCATGTATTCTTATTATTAGCTTTGAAGTAAACAGGATGCAACAAGTTAGTCAATGGTGTTTCATGGTAAGTTTAAGAAATTTATGACATTATTAGAGGTTTCCACTGTGAGTCCAAATAAGGGATGGAGGAATAGAAGACATGTATTCTTACTCAAACCTTCAAGCACATATTATGAAACTGAAGCGAGAAATGCACAGATTGTCTAACGTCGACAATAAATGCACAGCTTGTCTAACGTGACATAACATTGCAACTATGGTCATTAATCTACTCAAAACAGACTTACTCCAGTAAACACTGTAATAGCATTATCCGCTATAGTCCCGTCTGCAGGATATGATTCACGCCATCTCTGCCAAATTCCTCTCACACTGAATTTTGGCACAAAGTCAACCTTCAAACAGGGACAAGCATATATAGTAATATGAATTTCTCATCAGACAGCATGTATGCTGTAGGTGAAAAAAGTTTGAAGAAGTGAAATTATCTTCGAGTAATTACCGTGGAACCTGCATAGAGAGGGGCAAGTAAAGCATTGAAAAGTCCATGCACATGTATAGTACAGGTTAAGGATCAACCGACTTTTTAGTCCAAATGAGATTGTTATCCATTTATCCCACACAAAAACACATTGCAAAAGCAGTGAAAATGTAAATAACATGATTGGGAACAAAAACAAAGGAATCTGGATATGATGGAGTGGTAGACAATGCAGAAATTGATCCTTGGCCGTGTATTCCCATGCGTTAGCTAACATTTGGACCTGAAACAGCAAACATGGAAAGAGTTAAATTAGAGATAGCTTCCCGAAAACTGAAAAGAGTATTTCATGGCAATACTTCAATAAAGACAATTCTCTCCCCTCCCAATATTACCGACAACTGAAACAAGACCAAAACAAGTTCACTTTAGTAAATGATTTCAATTCTTCTTGATAACAACAGCAGTTAGTCCAAAGGTGCTTACTTTGGTTATCATTTCTCAGCAATACAAATACTATCCTGCATTATCCTACCTTCAGAATCAATGGAATACATATGCATTTGCAGCGTCTTTAAGGAAGAAAAAAAGGGAATGATACTGATATCTACTGAGCCTTAATATATGGCATAAAACCACAATGTAACAGTGGAATGTTGCTAGTTAATCAATGAATTCAAGAAGAAGACATAAACGCAAAGAATGAAGCATATCAAGATCCAACAAAAGCATGGAATTCTGATATCAAGCCTGGAACAGATATCAACCTGTGCTAAGACTCCATTGTGTGTGTGAACAACTCCTTTTGGTTTCCCTGTTGTGCCGCTGGTGTACAAGATAAAAGCAGGGTTCTCGCCTTAGAGGTAACATGTGCCGAACAAAGGAAAAATGCTATTGATGAGTTCCAAACATCTCAAATGGGAAAATATATTACCAGATGGAGAAACAGACAAATTACCCATTATCTCACCGTAGGAGTTCATTTCTAGCAGATCTTCTTGACTATCAGAAACCATGTCTTTTGACTGGTCATGCTTTGTTGATGAATGCACGCCGGGAATAGAAGGAATAAGAGATAATTGAGCACCAGTTTTTGCTGCAATTGTATTCATAAGTTCTTGGTGGTCTTCAGTGCTCAAAATTATGGAGATGTCCTAGAAATCAAAGTTCACAATGATTTAAATAAGCATAAAAGAGGACAAAAACTGGAAAGACGACATTGCAGTGGTTTTACACAATGCAGACAGGGAATATTCAAACTAATTGAACATGAGCTAATCATCTACAGATAGAGCAACATGTGACAAATAATGCGATCTATATCATTAATATTGAGTATTTGAAAAGCAAAAGATATTCATTTTTTGTGTTTCATTACCTATCAATACAACACTTTACTGACAGGAAAGAGAAGAACAAAGATTCAGAGACAGACCGAGTCATTCATCACATGTAGCAGTTCACTCTCAGGGTAGCTCAGAGCAAGAGGAACTGCACAACCTCCAGTAAGCCAGGTCCCTAGTATTCCAGCAACGAACTCAGCAGAAGGTTTGGCTACAATTCCTACTCTTGTTCCACTGTGATACTCATTTTCACTGATGCCTTTGTCCTGAAAAAGTGGAAGCAACTAAGAAGAAAAGTAAAAACGGAAGTAAATTCCGTAGACCGACTTTGAAATTAGAAGAGCAATATATCCAGATGAAGAAAAGATAGTGTGATGAAAAGAACTCCCATTGAATAAATTCCGTAAGCAAGATTACTGTCAACTAAAAATTTCAACTGGAAGAAGAAAATTTTCATTTAATCTACACTGTTTGAAAAAAGGCTAAAACACAAATTAATGCAGCTTTAGCTATTCATAGATAATTCGTTATTTCCAACTCACAGTTTTAAGATCTAGCTTGCTTAACAAATTTGAAATCCTCCTCGCAGATGATAACAACTGTAGGAAACTGTAGCTCTTTTCATCAGCTCTTATCGCAATATTCTTCTGCGCTTCAGGTCCCTTGTTGGCAACTTCCTTGACCAGCTCCATATAGCTTATGCTACTTGTAGCTGAAAATGTAGAGGAAGAGAACTTTAAGATTATGTGAATGCCATGTTTGTACCACCATCCTTAACTATTTGAAGCACAAAAGAAGGTATGCCATGAGTTGCATCCAAAGGACTTTGTTTTCGAAGATATATTATACATGAAATTTATTAAACAACTACTCGCTTATCCCAACTTATCTGATAATCTTACCTTTTCAGAACATTTACTAATAATACTATTCTATACAACTTTCACTAACATTCAAGAACTCAAATTCACTTAACAATTTAAGTTTTGAACATAATGTTTTCCCTATCAAAGTAACTTTTCTACCACTAATACGATACACACGTCCAATAAGCATTTTACTGCTCTGTTTCCTCAAGATGAGAAGGCCCATATTCATAATTTTGACAAACTATAGGGAATAAAGAAACATGTTTAAGAGGTTCTCAGCTCACAATTAAAAAAAAGGTGAAGAATTTGGCATTTTCTCCATGGGTTAAACAAAAATACCATATCAATTCTAATATCTGTAACAAAACGCACCTATATACGTCTCTCTACAAGACCCACAGAAGCGTAGATAGGAAATCCCCAGAGATCAATAGTATATTATAAGATCTTTGATCTTATATGTCTGATTCATTTAGGACTATAGCATAGAGCGAAGTTGACTTTTCTTTAATTTTTTATTATTTGAAAATACCGCTTATAGACATTTCATCAAACAATTGATATGCTTTACGTTCTTAAATTTTTTTTTTTCCCAAACTAAACGCCACCAAACCATGAAGAGAACATATACATTTACAATAAACGAATATCAAGATTCCTCAGACATGGATATTTTGATCAAGAAAGAGAACTAACCGGAGGAGAAGAGGCGGAACTGGGAGGAGATGAAGGTACGATATTTGGGACACGAAAAACGATACTTGATATATGGAGAGTGAAGAGGTGGGGAACTGAGAAAGTGGTTGAGAAATTTCAATGAGCTCATACTATTAGGTGAGGACGTACTTTATATAGGACAACACAAGAAATTCTATGTAATTTATGGTGACCCAACTGTTTAACATATCCAAGAAATATCAATTTATGTCGACCCAACAGCTTTGGTTGCCACAGCTGTATGTAATGGTGACATAGTAAATGTCACCGGCGGGGGCGGCGTCGACGGTTTCCGGTTGGGTAGCCGCAGGTTGACGGCGTTTTAATTCTCAACAAGATTAACGAGGACGTAATTGTCTATTGAAACAGCATGCTAGAAAATTAAGCTAAAGTGTACCTTGTGATTAATATTTAACTTCCTCCTATTTTATGCACAACTTTTAACTTATACCATATTTAACAAATAAAGAAAATTTTTAAAATTTATAGTATAAAACTATTTTAAGATATTTAGATGAACAAAACTTATTTTAATTAAGGATAGAAAAATTCTCAAATTAAATTACTTTTAATAAATATAAGGTGACAATTATTAGAGACGAATTAAAAAAAAATATATCACATAAAATGGGACAAAAAATATATATTATCACGGAGTATGAAAATATGAAGAAAAATAGTGTAAAAAGATTTTTTTCATGCTAAGAGGATGATAAACATGTGCTTCTAAAGCATTCTAATTTTATAATAATAGTATTAACACTAAATAATTAATGAAATCACGTACTTTGAAAGATATATATAAGATAATCACATTACAATTAGTATTCAGTTATAGATAATATTAATCTATAAAATTACAGGTTCAATAAAAACAAAAAGAGGAGGGAAGAGGATTTCTAATTTATTTCTTTTAACATACGTATTGCATAACCTATTTCTCAAATTGAGCAATAAATTAGCATTGTAAAGTGAATTTGGTTAAAACTACACAAGTGATCTTTTATTAATTGATGAATTTTTTTTTATGCTATGTTGAGTTTAAGTAGTAAGTATGAATTGAGAAATAAAAATTGAAAGAAAATGAAGATTGAAAGGAAATGAAGATAGAAAGACAATGGAAAATGTTGGGGAACCAAGTAAAAGGAAATGAAGAGTCATTTCTCCCTCATCGGTAAAATAAAAAAAAGTGTTATCCTTATATTAGGAAACACTTTCTCTAACTCTTAAAGAGTCAAGTAAAAGAGACCCTCTTGCACCATCGTCGTCATCGCTCGCTCGGCTATGGCAAATAATTTGATTGATATTTTCTGAGATTTTATTTGTGAATTATTAATTAAATTAATTTACGAATTATTTAATTAAGTTAATACGCAAAATTAGTTAGTTTAACAGACTTTTAATTTTTGCGTGTAAATTTCCTTTGAACTGACAGAATCGTTCCCAAACAATATTATGCTTGTTCTGAATAGACTATTAATTATTAATTAAATTAATTTACGAATTATTTCATTAAGTTAATATGCGAATTTAGTTAGTTTAATAGACTTATAATTTTCGCGCGTAAATTTCATTTGAACAGACAGAATCGTTCCCAAACAATATCATGTCTGCTCTGAATAGATGAGTCTGTTCTGAACAGGTGAATTCGCACCCAATATTTCCTATAAATAGAGCTCCTTCTGCACTTTTCAGACATCAAAATTCTTCTTCTTTTCTGCATAAATTTTCTTACAAATAAAAAGTTGAGTCTGCATGTAATTTGTTGCTGAGTTTTGAGTTTGTCAGATTTACAAAAGTTTGAGGCATCCGCTACATCTGTAATAGTTAATTTATTTTATCTTGGGAGGAAATAATCCATAACATCAAGTACAGTGAGAGGATTAAATTCCTTAAGGACACACAGTGTATTATGTAGACTCAGATTGGTTTCTACTTTATTTAAGTTTTCTTTGTTTACTGTTTCTGTTGTTGTTTGAATACAAAGGGGATAACAAGCTTAAGGAATTTAATTTTTCCCCATATTCTTACTTTCTGAAATCTCTATAGTTTCTGAGACTTGAGTCTTCTATCTATTTGTGATAGAAATAAGTAACATTCAAATTTAGTCGTATTGATTAGTATTTTATATACTAAATTGTCTGTCTACTTGTGACAGATATAATGTCTAATCCGAGTGAAGTTAATACTAGAACAATGAATGTTGCATCAACGTCTTCTACAAATTGTTCCTCTATTGCACCTGCAATTCTACCGGCAGAAAAACCTATAAAATTTTCGGTGTTGATTTCAAGAGGTGGCAACAGAAGATGTTTTTCTACCTGACTATCCTGAGTCTACAAAGCTTCATTAATGAGAGTATTCTTGTACTGTCTGAAGGAACTCCGGATGATGAACGACTGTTGGTGACTGATACTTGGAAGTACTCAAATTTCTTATATAGAAACTATATTTTGAGTGGCTTGCAAGATGATTTGTACAGTGTGTACAATAACTTGAAGACATTTGTAACACCCTGTGAAATTATCGAAACGCCCCTAAAATATATCGTGCGCACAAGGCGTCTTTCAAAGCTTCGATGGAAAATCCAAGATTGAATTTGCGATCAGCGCGAAAAATTGAGTCAGAAAATAGTCTCGACCCAATTTAAAAGCAATCGAATTGAATTACAAAATGGCCCATTTTGGGCCAGAAACAATAGCAAATCTGCACCCCTTTCACGACGCGCCAGGGGCGCAAAAATGCACTTAAGTTTTATTTTTGTTGGCTTTTTCAACGGGAATTGATTTTCGAAAAAAAATTGAAAAAAATGAACTAATGCGAGCCCCTCCGCGACACACACCAGTGTGTCATTTTTATTTTTTTTCCTTTTTATTTTGGGAAGGGTAATTTTGTTCTTCCCAACATATTTTTAAGTCCCAAACTATATTTCTAAGCTTAAATACGTACAAAGGGCTTCAAAAACCCTTCTTTTCTTAAGTTTTACGTAAGGGTTCCTAAGAGAAGAAAAATAAGAGAGTGGAGGGTTTCAAAGTCGAGTATGAATTCGTGAAGAAAAATTTGATTATTCGTCATGTATGTAAAGGCTACCCAAAACATGAAATTGTTCTTCCATGTGCCCCAAAGTATAAATTAGATTGATAGTTGATAGATGGTAGGTTATGACTAATTATGTGTTCATTCTATATAAGTTTCTTGTTAAAGACAACAATAATAAACTTAGGGTGATGTTTAGAGCCTTGACTGTTTATGGATGTGTTGATTATTGTGGTCTGAGTCTTGAGATGAGTACTGGGATAGCTGAAGTAGATGAAGTTAGTATTCTTGATGTTAATGAGAATGATACAGAGTTGAATATGAGGATTTAAATTCCTGAATTGATAGAATGATAGCTGAGAGAAGGACCCTACTTGAGAGGGGGGTTGGCTGTATCACAGTCTAACCTTGATATATTTTTATGAGCTTATTGAGTTTTCTGGGAGGAGTATTAGCACCAAAATGAGTAAGAGTGAGTCCCACTCGCACTCATTAACTACGTGGCTAGCGTAGGAGAGGATTGGACTGTGAGAGCGGATGTTTCCTTTTGTCCCACAGAGGCCTTGACGGACTTCTTTGGGATCCCCGACGGACTCGTCCCTTACCCTGAAAAGGTACTGGATGGATGTGGCAACGACATCTCTTCGTTGTATCACTACTAGCTCATAGTTGGTGATTGTCGGTTATAGAAACTCCCAGATAGTTTTCCTTGTTGATAGTACTCTGACGTTGATATGATTGTATGATGTTTTGATGGATAGTGAGGTGATAGAATTCTGTCCTTTACTCTGAGTGAGGATGAGTGATTTATGAATTGATGTTACACTTTCATATGTTGTTTACGTTAGTCTGCTTTACATAGTACATTCCACGTACTAATGCCCCTTTGGCATTGCATCATCTTATAATGCAGATTCTATAGACAGAGGACTTCAGCAACCTAATCGTTGAGGTTCACAGATTCTGACAGAGACTTGGTGAGTCCTCCCTTGTTTTCGGGGGACAAGTTATCTTCTTTTAATTTATTCTAGATTTATTTCATTAGATTGTGGTAGCCATGGCCTATCATGGTACCTTCTTAGAGGATAGTCATAGAGACTTCATAGACATAGACAGTTGATAGTTGATGTCGAAATTGACTATTTTCCCGCTCCTCATTCCTATTAAATTTCTTATTTCATATTCCTTATGATAGTGATTGTGATAGCCCACTGTTAGCTTATTATCTTCTTATATCTTCCGCTTATAAGTTGATTGAACGAATGCAATGAGACCAGGTGGTTCGCTTTGTGCTAGAAATAATCTCTGATTTCCAGTTATGTTTTGGGTACCCTCCCGGGGCGTGATGAACTTGGTATCAGAGCACAAAGTTCAAGAGTCCTAGAGAGTCTATGAAGTCGTGTCTAGTAGAGTACTTATTATTGGTTTCAAGAGCTCTACATCCATAATTTGGAGGCTATAGGGCATATATGAATTGTTCCCCTTCTTTCATATTCTAAGTCCATGCGATAGAGTCAAAGTTCATAAAAGTTCTTTTCTAAATCGTGCTTTACACGTTGCAGACCATGTCTTTTAAACGCACCAAAGATTTGAAAGATATCATTAGCACCGAGAAGCTTGAGCCTACTACTCAGCTTGTTGGGCATAATCGATGGGTAGAAGAGGACAAGGAGAATGAGATGGAGGAAGCTTGGGGTAAGAAGGAAAGTAGGGCCCCCGTCTGTAGAGACCTTAGAAGTATATGTCACCACCGGTGACTGCATCCATGTCCAATAGTAGATATAATCTGAAGCCGAGGAGGAAACAACCCTCCAAGATTCGAAACCCTTCATCCAAAAAAAGTGTGGCTTGAGGATGAAAAGGGAAGCCACCATGTGGAAGGTGTGGCAAACTTCATTTAGGATGGTGTCTTTTGGGCCCCCATGATTGCTTCACATATGGCCAAGCAGGTCACTTCCGGAGGGATTGTCTAAGGCGAGTCAACAAAGCCCAACCTATTAGGTCTAATCCATCAGTTAGAGGAAATCAAAAAGATGCTACTCTTTGCGTGAGTGAGGCTACAGACCAGTTATGTGCCGCAATAGTTGCACAGCTCATAGAAACACTCTACGAGGTTGTGACAGGTATAAGTTGAATCTTTACTTGATTTTTAATGCTATGTGTGATAGAAGAGTTTATGTTTCCAAGAATTTTAATGTTGCCAACTAAGAGGGAGATCTGAGGTCTTGTAAAAACCTCAAATAGAGTTGTTACCCCTGAGCTAGAAAGATAATGAGGGAGAGGAGGAGAGTGGTGATTGATTGAGGCTTATAGTTAGAGATATGTATCCATTAGGTAACTAGTGAAAGGATAGGTGATGGCCATAAGTTTGATGAGAGAGCTGAAAACATCCTATGATTGTCATGTCATGATGAGATGAGGTATATAGAGAGGAAGAGTTAGTGTAAAAAATGTGTTAGACTGTGCCCAAACTCGAAGGAAGTGTATGCGGATGTGTTGTAGTATGTATTCTATTGAAGGTGACGTGTAAATCTTGAATAGGAGGAAGGAGTGCTTTTAAGGTGATAGAATAGATCTAAGTTAGGCTTATGATTATGTGAGAGAGTTCATGAGATTCATAGAGTTATAAGCTTAGCCAGATAAGAAGGTATAGTGAGTGGTTGAGTAGTACATGAGTGGTGAAGCGGGGATGTATTAATTGATTTCTTGCTATGAGATTTTAGTAAAATTATGTGTTCCCTAAATATTTCTCTAGTAGTTGTAAGTTAACGTTAAAGAGGTATGTGATATGTGCACATGTTAGTACTAGACCATAAGCTAGAATTTTGAGGAGTAGTGTGAAAGAGGAGATAGTATCATAGGAGTGATAGCCTTAATTGGGGATTTTCTCTAAGAGACTTGCCATAGTGTACGAAGATACTAAATTGTAAGGAAAGTGATGCTATGGATAGGATATAAGTGCCCTTAGGTGAGACTAGAGAAATGAGGATAGTTCATTAGATAAGAAGAGACTTGAGATATGTATCTCTGAATTGGGTAATGATGTGTGAATCTCTAAGTATGACTGCTATAGGAATCTAGGTTTCATCTTTGAGTTCAATAGGAAGTAAGTTGAGGTAGAAATTCGGTGTCACCTCGAGCAACTAAGTTGATTGGGGGTTTTATGAATAGGTGATGAGGAGTTTTCCTTTATATCTAAGTCTTATACATATGGGTGTATGAGAACATAGTAGCAGCAGACAAGAGAAGAGGTTAGATGGTGAGAGTGTAGGAAGTAGTTATGTATGCTATAAGAATGGTAAACATAGATAGACCCCCATAGAGGTCGGAAAGGAGTTAAGAGTGATATTGCTAAAAAGTTTCTGAGTAGTTATACATATATATATATATAAGAGATTCTTGTGGGTAGTGATTCTTCAACCGAGTGGAAGTATACGCTTACAGCTTAGTGGAGGAATTGATTTGCAAACTTAGAGAGAGGACCATGAGAGCTAAAGGGGAGATGACGGAGTGGCAGACTAAAGTAGATTCTGAGTTTGATAGAGATGGGCTGATCGAGATGAGACATCAGATTTATCATGTCGTACGTTCCTTATTCTTCCGTTGAGGTGATACTCTCTTCACGTTTATTATGTGACTACCATGCCTGTGGCCTAGTCTCATATACCACCTATTGATTGTTAGTCAAATTGGGAGGATGAAAAGTGATGAAGTCATTCATTAATTTTGATCTTATCCCATGGATCTAAGTGTTTCTACTCCTACGTTTAATGGAAAATGACCTGAGTTTCATATTACGTACAGTTCTGTGAGCTCAGAATGAGTCTTGATAGATACGAACGATTGTAATCTATGAATGTTCGCACAAAAGACTTCTCGATAGAACCATGCCAATGATCTTTCGTTCCTAGCTCCTTCAGTAATCCAGCTTTCCAATCCTGATAGGAGTATTGTTAAGGATAATAGATGAGTTATAGGTGATGGGAGAGGATGAGTGCTTCTGAATTGTAATGAAGGAGTTAAGTTCCTATTCTTGAGTTGAGGTTCCTTTTGAGCCTCTATATACTTAAGTATGCAAGTCCTTAATAGTATTCATGCCTAATAATGATGTTGGAGATAAAGTCTAAACTCTAGATATTGTGTTCTAAGTCTATTCTGGAAAATAAGTATTCGAGTGTCCAAGTATTTAAGTTCTTGACTTTTTTTATGCTGACCTTGCACGGAGAGGTAGTGATTTAAGATTTCATCAAAGAGGGAGAGAGAGATGAGATCCTATGAATGTGTAGTAGATAGGTAAAAGTATGTTAGTGTGACTTTGAGTGAGAACTCATTGAATGGTAGAGGTAGATGGGTTAAGTAGGCTAGAAGATTCTAGGACATAGTTGAGGTGGTTAGAGGGATAGGCTTGAATTTGAGGTTATTTTCATGTGAATATTGATGATAGATTAAGTGACGACTTCGTAATAAGGGTTTGAGGCAGGGTAGTGAGGTAGTGAAGAGGAATAGTGAGTTTTAATGAAAGTCCCTGTGGAGGTCTAGAGCTGAGGGTTGAAGATTAGCTTTGTAGGTACATGATCACCTTGTGAATAACAACTTGAGGCTTAGAAGTAGGTGTGAATTGAAGAGGAAGAGGTGGATAGATAGAAATTGGAGTAAGAACTACAAGCTTAAGATTGATAGGGTAGAGTGCTATGAAAAAGGGAGTACAATTGAGACGAGGTACTGAGCCTGAGAGTTGAACATAGAGTTTTACATATAGATGGTCCCATTCTCCATTAGAGTTGATGGCTCCCTTCTTGAGTTTGATGGACTGATTATCGAAGTGGTTAAGCGATTTGAATTGATTGAGTTCATCGTTCCTATTAGAACCCACATTTCGTGCATTGGAACAATTAGGAGAATTTGGGATCAAAGTGGCATTATTAGAAAATTTAGGACCAAAGTGGCATTATTAAAAAGTTTGGGACCAAAGTAGAATTTTTAAAAGTTGGAAATCTTGAAGAGATTAGGTGGGGCCCACTTGAATTTGTGCCAACTTTTAATTGGACCAAGTGTGATGTGGTCCATGCACACTTGGCCAAGGCTTGTGTTACATGTATATAAGATGATCTTTATCATCTTACACTTAGAGAATTCTTAGAAAAATAAGAACAAACTAGAGAAAAACAAAAAGAGGCTCTCGGCCTTGTGCTAAGGAAACCAAAATTCATTTTCTTCCATTTCAAAACTATTTTAATGATACAAACCTACTATTTTGAGGCTCCTAAGTAGCTTGGAAGTGTTGTTGGAGCAAGTAAAACATTTATTCTTCACTTTTGGAAACCCTAGCCCATTTGTGAAGTTGAATAGAAAAAGGTAAGATTTAATCTTATTTTATGTGTTATGAAGGTTTTAAGTATGTTGTAGTATGTTAAAATGAAGAAAAACTATGAAACATGGAAGGTTGGAAGGGAATTGTGTGTATAAGGGGTGTGGCCGTGGGGTGTGTTACAATAGGTGGTGTTGTGTAGTGTTGTATTATGTTGAATTTATGAATTATTGCTTAAGTAGTATACTATGATCTATGTAGTGTGAAGGAATGATTGAGAATCATCCAGAGTGATATTGCTAAAAAGTTTCTTAAGTAGTATACTATGATCTATGTAGTGTGAAGGAATGATTGAGAATCATCCATATATGTATGTAGTGTGCTAATCAGATTTATGAAAATGGATTAAGTGGTAATAAATCTAGCTATTGTTGTTATATTGTTATGTGAATTGATTACTGATGTTGTTGGGTTGTTGTTGTTGATGATGATGAATTGAGCTTAGTTGAATTCTCGGGGTGACCTATTTTAACGGGAAATGCTGCCCAAATTTTTGTAGAATTAAGGGCAAAGTTGGAATTTAATGTCAAAAAGTCTTTAACTAAAGATGGGCTGATCGAGATATGCTGCCCAAATTTTTGTAGAATTAAGGGCAAAGTTGGAATTTAATGTCAAAAAGTCTTTAACTAATTGTTTAGCAAATTTATGCATTGTTTGTAGACTTTGGGAAAATTCGAAGCATAAGTTGGATTTGGCTTACATTT
>DF365368.1:894-24592 GCA_000787875.1 Solanum virginianum
ATTTCTAAACATATACTTCCTCCACTTGTAAATACCAAAGAAAGATTTAGTAACTTATTCTTGTAAATGTACACTTGTACATATAACATGTCCATAAGCGTATATTCACCAACCTCTACAAAGATTCCAAATAAAAATTTCAAATTTCTCAAAAGTGCACTTAAGTGCCAACCACCTTGAGAGTGACACTAGCGACCTCAAATGTTTGCTATGGTACCAAAACACAATTGTGCGGGTTCTAACAACTATCAAGACCTATTTAGGAGTTTATCTAATCGACCACCATCACCTATGAGCCAATGATGATACATGAAGTCATGTCATTGCCCACCCATCCAACACCTTGCTAGGGTAAGGGACGCTCAACAATCAATCAAGTCTCTTTAAGAACTTCAGAGGTATGACCTCTATCAATCATCCTATGTTGGAAGCATGGTTATTAAGTTCGTGTTGGACTTGCTCTAACTCAATTTAGTGCTTAATACTCCTCCCAAGACTCAATGCATATAAAATAAACAATCCAGTAAGTCTCATAAGGACTCCTATTCTTCCATCACTATCAAGGTTTGTTGAGCTTGCCAAAATTGTTAGAGTCACACATTATTTGGTGAGCTTTATATGGTCTTAGATAATCCTCCTCTGATAGACTAACTTTTGGATTTAGTTAGGCCCAAGGTCCATCACTTTAAGAAATGCAGTCTCAAGTCACGGTTAGATTCATAAAGCTTCAAGTTGGTAGACTCATGAGAACACTCAAGCCTTTTGGTCATTTTGTCAATTTATTTATACCTAAATTTTGTTCTTCAATCATTAGCTTCAAAATCTAATTTTCTCTCTTGTGCCAGCACTCATCCAAAAAAAGCTTATTTGGTTTTCATCTTTTTGTTATATCCATCTAATGTTTCTTGTATTTTTTAGGTTTCTAAGATATTCTCAAGTTACCTCGGTTGAAAATATCATTCCTATCTTCTATATTTGACTTCAACACTATATTTTGTAAATCTATTTACTGTAGAAGTTATAATTTGTTTTTCTTGATCATGAGCGATTGAATCCTAAAGAAACTTGACTTTTATATATAAAGCTCTGTTATGTTTTGACATCCCATTTCATTGAAATGTTTTACTTGGTAACAGAATCTTCATGATCTGGTTGAGACTTAATTAGCTACTACTACCAACGTCCCGCACTGTCGATTCTGCCAACATTTTCCACTTTAGTTTTACTATTTTACCTCTTTTAGATGACATGCTTGTTACACAACTCCTCTTTCCGATGACTGTGCCTGTAGTATTAGTACTTTTTGGCAATCATTCAAGAAGTACTGTGTTTCTTCTAGGTATTTGTTCTAACAACACCGAACTTCTTTTTGGTCCATTTTGGTTGGTTCCTCCTCTATTCTGTCTCTTCTTATAGAAACTTTTCCTGTCATTTGTCTAACAACTTTTCCTATTATCCTTCAACAATCACCTAAATCTAAGTCCATGATATTCTAAGAGTTTCATTCTTTTTACCTCTTTTTGGTGTAAGAAGCACTTCCTTTTTTTGGCTATGAAATCACCAATGATTTTCATGTGGAGGACTCCACCATCCTTTTCATTTTGATGATTTTACTCGCTATTCAAATGATGTTTGAAAATATATCTTGTTTTCAAATGAAGCACTAATAAAACCCACTTTGAATTTGACTGGCTATATTAAAAGTCAAAAGAAGCACAATGATTATGTCTTATGATATAAATCTCAAGAATTAAGGAACTTCTCTTATTTCGTGTGATTCAATAATGTACAGGTCTTTCGAATGTTGTAAACAACCCATCTTTAGGATTTCTTTCTTGTACAACTTAAAATTATTATTGAAATTAATTTGAGTATTAGTCTTTTTGTTTCATGTGATTCCTATCACATGTTCCCTTTACAAGCCCCTTGCCAGCTTATGTTCTCCTTTCAGCCCTTCTAGACCATCTTGATGCTTCTAAACTATAAGCAAAACCACTACCCATATTGAATCCAATCACATAACCTAAGTGCTTATTTTGGATCACCCTTTTTGTCCTAGATCGATTAAGAATATGATAGAGGTAAAAAGTTGAACTATTTACACTAAGGTATGATTATATTGGTACTAAGGTAGTTTATAAAAAGTTTCACTTTCTCTAATACTTTTCTCTTTGGAGAATAAGGAGGTGTATTTTCCGTAGCACTGATGAGGCTTTGGAAGAGCTTAGAATCAACTCAATTCTGGCTCCAATGCAGTAGGTGTAAAGTTAAGACAAGTACCATAAGGAAGCAATTGTTGCTACATAGAAAAAGAGAATCACAATTTCGGCCATCCATTTGGGAGACCGATGTGATTTACTTAATTTTTTTTCAAAAAGAGAATTAGTGTGTCTTAGGTTCAAATCCCAACAAAGACAAAACATTAGGTGTTTTCTTCGCATCAGTTCTAACCTTGGTGGATAAAGTTATTTGGTACTTGTTGACACTAGGAGGTGACAAAAATCTTGTGGAATTAGTCGAGGTATATGCAAACGAAGCCAGACACCAACAATTATCTTTAAAGAAAAAAATTCCAAGTAGCATAAGGAAAAGAATCTCTCAATAATTTTGATAATAATGTTGTGTCCAAAAATCTAAAAGGACTATGTAGAGGGGCTAATCATGCACACCTCCCCTCGATATCAAGAGACTCAAATTCTACTTTTATATAAATAATTAGTAGCACCTAATTGGAAACTTTAAACTAGGAAAGCATGTAAAATCAATCTCACACTTCCCCAAACTACCTAACGAAACAAGTAGCTTTTTGGACTAAAATAAACATATCATTTCAGCTCTTTTGGTGTGTAAATAGCCCCACTTGGGCTAGATTTTAGTTCTTTTTAGGCTCCATGGGTGCCCAAATCCTCCTCTTGAGCCCACTTTAGTCACAATTCTTGACCTCTTCTTCCACTATAAGTATCTTCTTGATTTTTATTAAAGGTAAACAACATTGTCTTGTATCTCCTTAGCTCATTAAATCCTTTAATAAAGATATGCCAACATCAATACTATCAGTTCTCTATGAATATTTATCAATACTAGCTTTTACAGTGCTTGAGTTTATGTGTCTTGTATTTACCGCTAAAGATACATGTATTTTAAGATTCTTTTCCTCAAACTTTTGCATTAAAAAATATCTTATATTGGGAATAATGTCTTTGCCAGGACACCATTTCGCTTAACATCATTGAATGTTTTTGAAAATTAATGAAAATTGAAGTGAAGAGCTGAAAATTAAAGGAACTTAAGGAAAAAAATAAAATACATTATTAAGGACTTTGTGGGTGAAAAGGTACCCACAAATCAAACTCGCATACCGTAGAAGACTTGGGAAGAACGAATTTGTTGTTGGAAAAGAAGACCCTTTTAGAAATCCTAGCCTCCTTAGCTTGTTCTTGAAAAGGAGTGCACTTTTTGTCTTATGAAATTTGAGAGTGGAACAATGAGGGAATACCTTAGGGACATAGGCTTTGAGGGATGGTTTTGGGGTCCTTTTGTTCCCAAAAGCGATAGGGTTTAGGAGTAGACTTGACAGAAATGGCAAACTGCCCTTCATTAAAACTGTCGGATTTCAATCTACGAAAGCTAGTTTACGGGGCATAGAATGAACCACGGGCCTTAGGTCTCGTACTGTTAACTTTTCCAAAATCCCTGAAACTGTTTTATTAAACTCAAAATGATAAAATCATTCAAAGGGTTGTATAACTTCTTATGGATTGTGGTTAAGACTCCTAGAGTCCTTCCACACTTAGCCATTTTTTCCATCCTTTTGAGCCTTACCCATGAATGGATTCTACGGGTCGTGCATTGTTCTACGAGCCATGCTAGTAACACGTAAATCACTTTCAGCAAACTCTAAAGTTCCTTCATGTCTGATAGTCTCTCTTAAGACCCTATCTACGGACCGTCATCCCTTCTACGAGTCGTCACTAGATCCATGGGTTACCCCACACTTGAAATTTTTTTCCCTTTCCTGAATACACATGCCTAATTCATATTAAATTGAAATAATGCTTATAAAAATAATAGCCAATTTTATGAATTATGACAAATTCATAAAACTATTATTCTACTAATGATGTTAATGAACTTAAAGAAAAATTACCACTTATGTTAAAATAAATTTATATATATATATATATAAGAGAATTGTTAATCCAATGACATGGCATCTTCCTAGCGCAGCATTAGAAATTACCTCTCCCTTTCTCTCTCTCTTTTCCAATTTCTCCTTCAAAACACTACAAAATAAAAGAAAAAAATTTGAAAAGGTGTTTTACTTTTGAGTGGTTCCCTTTTGTTTTATCAGATGCTTCAGAAAGGACCAAGAGTCACTTCCTCAACATAGTTAATTATCACTGCAAGTTCACTTTCTCTGCCCCTTTTCCCTCCTTTTTCCTTTGTTGTAATATCGTCGCTCTATTCCCTGTTATCTCCTTCAACAGATGTAGGCGAACCTAATTACCTTCTTCAATAGTGATAGGCGCCCCTAATCTCTCTTAATTGTGCTTTGTTCTTCAACTACTTAAAGCTTTGCAATATAGATGTGGAAATTCAGTTGAAAGCCTACAAGGTGGTTTATCTACCGTACTAGAGGTATTATATTCAACTATGCTTTAAATTTTGTTTTTCAAGTTCTTGTATTCGCAGGATTTTTGGCTATCTAAGGAAGAAATGAAATTCCTTTATAAATGGATGTAGTATAAGCATGTTCCAAGAACTTGCTTTTATACAGAGATATGGCCACAGATACAAACAAGGGCCTGCAATGGTCACTCTTGAAATTCCATTGATTCATGTAGACTTGAGTTATTCTTTGATTTTGTGTTTTAGTTATTTTATAGTTATAAATTTTGGGTAATCTGGAAGGAGGAAAAAAATTCACAATTTTCTTTGCCTTAAAAAAACTAAAATTTTTACTTCTAAAGTAGATGTATCACACTTATGTCCTGGATGCTTTCCCCTAGAATTCATAGAGCGTGCTTCAAGAGGGAATTCTTAGGAAGGAAAATTTATTTTTAAACGAAGTCATCAAGATTTTACCCCCATTTGTGTTATTGTTTTGCCCCTTCTGATCCATAATAGAAACTACTATAATATTAAAGGGCAAGTTTAGTACACTAAATCTCCCACTATGTACAAGGTTCGCGTAAGGACCCGACTACAAGAGTCTATTGTATGCAACCTTATCTTGAATTCTACCAGAAGCTATTTCCAAGGCTTGAAGTCGTTATCTCTTGGTCAAATGGTACGCAGCCTTACCTTGCATTTCTGCCAGAAGTTATTTTCAAGGCTTAGACCTGTGACCTGGTCATATGATAGCAGCTTTACCAGTTACTTTAAGGCTTTCCTTCAAAGACGACTAAAATATTGGACACTATAAATGTTGGCAGGCGAAAAGGCCATTTCTAAATAACTAAATTTTAGTAGAAGGAACATGAGTCCCCAAGATCTGCTTAGGAAGTCCTTTAAAGAGTTTATATGTTGGCCATGTATGTATCTTTTGGAGTTGGTCAGAAATTATCAAAGAGGAAGATTAGTATTGAGGTTTACAAGTTGTCATTTGTTTGGATCCCTATAGATACTTAATATTAGTACACTCAAACTTATTCTAAAAGATTTACTTTTCGCTCATATTCGTCGTTTAATTATATTATATACTATTTAATTTGACTGGGATTATAACTTTTTCTTACAAATCTTTTTTCTGGCCTTTCTTCTTTTTATAAGCAAGCTCTCTTTGGCAATCCTTGAATGGTTCCTAATTTTTGAGGATGTTGGAGAATAAGATGGTAGCTGAATTAAAAATAAATCTTTCAAAGGAGTAGACATCAATGATAACCCCCTGTTACTAGGTACTCTTCAAGAAATTATACTTTTTTACCCCGTCAAATATGACCATTACATTTATTGTATGTTTCAGTTACTCATTTCAGGTAGCACAAAACATGATATTTGTTGCCCTCTTCAAGCTTCTATAGCAGTTCTTGGGTTAAAAACAACAATATTTACTCTTAACATTTAGTTTAACTTATATTTTGAAGGATCATGTGCACTATATTGGAACACGTGTTTTTAAAAAAACTAATCTTTACACAACTCTGCATGTGCTTGGGTTAATTAAAACCACCGAAAATTTTAAGTTTTGATATGTGTTTTTTTTAAGGATTCCACTTTTGGATTTTGCTTTTCATAAGCGTATTTTCAAACTATCTTGATGATTGTTTATTTTTTAATTGTTATTTTTGCAGCAGAATTTTTCTTTATGCAATAGAATTTGGACTTTGACTTTCTATCCCCTTTTTCTTAGGCTATATGTAGCAAACTTTGCATTATTTTTGTGCCAGCGTACATCGCTTTGACATCAATAATTAACAATGCACGAAAAGTCCAAACTTTTGAATCTTACTCAATAATGTAGCATTTGCCCACTGCTTTTAAAAATAGGTCACTCCAAGAACCACATCCATCTCTCTTAGGCATGGTATGTTTTTCCAACCCTTTATTTTCATGTGTTGTTGATTAAAACACAAGCTGTAGATGATAACAAATTACTGCTTTGCTCTATGTTTTCCAATGAATGCTTAATCTCTTTTTCTTTTGAAACTATACGATGAGATTCACTTATTTTCTTTTTTTTCTCTCATGTATAATCTGACATATTTCGATTTGAGGTCAAAATGTGAACTTAAAAGTAAAAACTAGAGAAATGTTGTTTTTCAAATTATAAAGAAGATGAAAGACAGATTTGATGAACTTTATTTGAGAGTGATGAATTTCGTTGTATGAATAACTCAATTAGTTCTTGTGAAAATTGAAATAATACAATCAATAGCCTAATTTTTTTCATTATAGCTTGGTGAAGAGATCGAATTTCCCAGTGATCATCGCCTAATTTTTGCTTGGAAAGATAGTAATTGACTATTTTCTATCTACTTTGAAAATACTATGAAATTTCCGATCTAATCATAATACAAGTTTCACATAAATTGGATATTTTCAAGATTTATTTTATCAACATTTTGGTGCTCAAAGAAATCTTGGGTAGTCAGCTCATGTAGTCAAATCTGATAGAAGTATTTAGGAGCTTACTGGTTACAGTTACACCACTTATTTATTAAAGCTCATAAAAGCAGTGGTATACATTTTTGTGGGATGAGTTGGTGTGTGAGACAAACTTCTATGATCAATTCAACTGACCTTAGAGTTGGAACTGGTCAATACAATTGTTGGGTGTACACAATGTCAACAATCAACCAATCAATCAACACCCTAATTATATCCCAAAATAGTTAAGGTTTTCCATATGAATTTCTTCTACCCATTTTGCTCTGTTGAAGCCTGCAGTATCGGTATTTCATTAATATATAGTTTTT
The DNA here is from genome assembly GCA_000787875.1 of Solanum virginianum. Classification (NCBI taxonomy): domain Eukaryota; kingdom Viridiplantae; phylum Streptophyta; class Magnoliopsida; order Solanales; family Solanaceae; genus Solanum; species Solanum virginianum. The sequence goes on from DF365368.1 coordinate 8,313, forward strand.
ATCAAGTGGTGCTGGCCTGACAAGATTCTACACAGTAATTCATTAGTTGATGTCAAACATTTGTGTTCATAATGTGCCAATTACATTTCCATTTGCAAAATTGATTTTTACAAATGATATACATCTTCTAAAAGCACCCACTCTCTTTAGGTATACATGCTAATTGACTTGCATCTTCTGTGGGGTTTTAGTATTGGTGTAGTTGGTTAGAGGGTGGAATAGACAAAATTGTGCATTTGTAGCTATTTAATTTGCTCAATTGTTACATCAGGTCTTGTATTAGCTATAAATGTACTAAGTGAATGCTTTACTTACGCTTGCTTTGTTGTCTCAGATTTCTCAGTGTTCTTCAATGTATAAAACACAAAAAGTGTGTTTGTTATTGCGATACTTTCTAGAAACATTTGTATTATCCTGTTTTCTCCAGACCTCGTGCATTGTTCCTTTTTCTTTAACCTTATTATGTACAGTTTGTATCCATGGAGAGGAGGTTTCTCAAATGCCACTGCTAGGAAAGAGAATTGAAGGATGCATTGGAATTCATGTTACAGGTAGAAATATCTTATATTATGGCTTGAGATTGCAGATGGTATGGAGTGGAAGTGCATCCTTTTTTATTGTTTGTGATTATCTTTTTGCAATTGGCAGACTACTCATTAAGTGAAGGTAACAAGACCTAAGAGAAATTGAGGAACGAAAAAAATGAGATATGATTCGGGAAAAATATATTTGTCTCTAGACATCTAAACTAGAGGAAGACAACGAAAATATTTGAGGAAAATAAAAGTGTTTTACAAGTGAAGATAGCAAATATTTATAGTGTTCAAGCTTAACTGTAATATTCTCTCAATTTATATCAATATATACAATCTCTTTACATGTAAGTCTTTTCCCCCCTATCAAATGATATTATTTGATTATATTTGAGAAGTATTAAAATAGCTGGTGCTTCTCCGCAAACATAGTGTTGGAAGAGTATCAATTTGTAAGGGGAGTATTTAACTAACATTGCGGAGATAGAGTTGGACATTCATGTTAGCATTTGACCTATTTTGATGATTTCTATTGCAGGATAATCAAAAAAGAAACTGAAGGAAAGCTCAACTCTGTAGCAAGAAAGGAAGATCACACACAAAATCAAAGAAAGAATGATAGAAGATCTCGGCCTCCAAAGGAAGGAAAGAAGAAGATTGGTAGATAATGTTGAAGATCATGCCGCTAAAATAAAGCCAATCAATCAGAAGTTGATTGAGAAACTGAAGAAAGAAAGATATCAAGACAAGCATTGATTGAAGAACTAAAGAAGGAAAGGCATCCAATACAGATGTATGCATCCCCAGTCAAGGATTTCCCCTTTAATATCCTTGATTGGAAGAAATCCCTTGGGTCATGAAAACACCAAAATGGCTAGTTCCGTACCTCCTATATTAGCCTCTTCCTGGACTTAGTAGATTGTACTTTTCAGAAAATAATCTAGGCTGAAAAACTCTACTATTCCACTCTACAAAGCATTGTACTCTTGAGTGTGAACAATTGTAAAGAAAGAGAGAAAAAGAGTGAGGTTTTCTAGGCTAGACTTTCTTAAGAGGAGTTGAAAAAACAATTTGATATGCACATCAGAGTGAGAGAAACATAGTTTGTAAACACCTTTCATCTGAACCATAAAGGACCCCTACTGACCCAAGGGGACTGGACTAGGCACCACATTAGTGATCCGAACCAATATACATCGTTATGTCTTTTAATTTGTACTTTACTTTTAAGTTTCGATCTCAGTCAACTACCTCTTAAACTTAGTCTACTATCGACTAAAATTTCAATTCACCCCCCCTCCCTCTTGACTATCAATTGGTATCAGAATAAGGTCTCACTTTATAAGTCTAACAACTTGTGAAAAAAATCATAATGGCCAACTATCAAATTCATGGCGCTATCCTTCAAGACGGTCATTTATCGAATCATCCTCCCTACTTCAATGGCCAGCACTACTCTCACTGGAAGGAAAGTTTCGGAATATTTGTTCACTTTGCCGACTATCAGGCTTGGCTGGTTACCAAGAAAGGTCCCAAAGCTATCCCTGATACATCTGCTGATATGTTTGTAGATCTGGAATCATTCAAAATCACCAAAGATCAATAGGAGGTCTTACTGACAAATGCTAGAGTCATCAGTCTTTTTTATTGTGCTGTGAGTGGATCCGAGTATAACAAGATATCAACCTGTGAAATGGCAAAGGAGATATGGGACAAACTGGAGATAACTTACGAGGGAACAAGCAAAGTTAAAGAGGCTTGTATAAATGCTCTGGTCAATGAGTATGAACTGTTCAAGATTGCTGATAATGAAAATGTCAAAACCATGTTCTCCAGATTTGGCAAAATAGTAAGCGAACTGAAATCTCTGGGTATGGTGTATACAAATTCACTGCAAGTCAGGAAACTGATCTGAAGTCTTCCCAAAGCATGGGAAACGAAAGATACGATTCTAGAAGATAGTGATCTGCAAAATATGACATACGATAAACTACGCGAAAATCTCATGGCTTACGAGCATAATCACATCCAGCCATATCAAAACGATGATAAGAAAAAATCAGTCACTTTCAAAGCAGAAATAGTTACCGAAGAAGAGGAGCTAAATGAAACCAATAATGAGGGAACGACGCTAATCACGCGAGGAGTCAGGCAGATGCTCAAACAACAAAGACAAAGAACGCAGTAGGAATTAAGGTAAAATGATTGAAATGACGATCGATGCTACCACTGTGGAAGACCTGGACATATTCATCAAAACTTCCCCGAGCTGAGAAGAAAAAATTCCCACAGAGGCAGCAACTCAAAGTCACTAGGTGCATGGAGTGATGAAGAAGGATCTGAGGAAGATCCAGTTGAGACTGCTAACATCTGCTTCATGGCACTTGGTGAAACAGTAAGGTAAGAACCCCTAAGTGTCCTAACTGTTATGACCTTCAAAATACTATTAAAATGCTTACTGATGAACTTCAAAAGGTCATTGACGAATATAACAAAATTTCCAATGAAAAGAAAAATTGGGAAATTCTTCTTGAAAGAAGTCAAGTTGAACTCGACTTACTCAAAGAGGAGCTTGATTAGGTTAAGATGCATTTAAACAATTTTTGAAAACCATCAAGTCAATGTTCCTTTCGTTCCTCAATAACTTATCAAAAAATCAAACCTAAAACCAGTGATTTTGAAAGTAATAATTTTTACAAACCCACTTATTTTACTTGTGGTGAAATTGGCCACAAATCTTTCAGGTGTAACACTCTCAAAACTGGTATATGGATTTGGAGTCCAAAAGTCTCCACCACTAACAATCAAGGACCCAAAGAAGATTGGGGACCTAAAACAAATTGATTTTCTATTGACGCAGGCACCCAAAACAAATCTTACAAGAAGGGAATATGGGTCATAGATATCGGGTGCTCAAGACACATGATGGGAAAGAAGGAAAATTTCAAAAGTGTTAAGAAATTCGATGGAGGATATGTCAGGTTCGGTGATAATGCAAAAGGTGAAGTTACAAGAGTAGGCACAATTACAATTAGCCCATCATGTGATCTCATTGAAGTCTACCTAATGGATGGACTAAAGCATAATCTTCTAAGCATTAGTTAACTCTATGATACTGGATTCGACGTCAATTTCAATGCCGTGAAATGTACCATTCGAACCTATCAAAAAACATTATCATTGTTAGAGATCATGTGAAAAACATATACATGTTGAATAGTGTTGATCTCCCTACTCTCATATGTATAACAGCTATTACAAATGATCCATGGTATCAGAATAAGGTCTCACTTTATCAAATAGTGTTGATCTCCCTACTCTCATATGTATAACAGCTATTACAAATGATCCATAGATTTGTCATAGGAAACTTGGTCATGCCAATATACATGTACTCAAAAAACTGTCTATATTAGATCTAGTCATTGGACTGCCCAAGTTAAAATTCGAAAAGGATCATCTTGTGATGCCTGCCAGTTCAGAAAACAAACAAGATCATCATTCAAAGCCACAGACAACGTTAGAACTTCAAAATCTCTACAACTGATGCACATGGATCTTTTTAGGCCTACTAAGATGGCAAGTATTGACGGTAAACGTTATGCTTTCATAATTGTTCATGATTATTCCATTTTACCTAGGTTATCTTCAAAGAGAAGCAAGATACTTTATTATGAGCATTTATAGTAATCATGGAGGAGAGTTTGAAAATAAGCTTTTCGAAGAATTCTGCAACAACAATGGTATCTCCCAGAACTTCTTGTCAGCTACTACTCCATAGCAAAATGGAGTAGTTAAACAGAAGAATCACTCACTATAAGATACTGCTCATACCATGTTATTGGATCAAGGCCTACCTGACCACTTTTGGGCTGAAGCAGTTAGTACGGCTTGTCACGTGTTGAACAGGTGCATGATCAGACCTATTCTTAGGAAAATGGCTTATGAACTCTGGAAAGAAAAAAAGCCCAACATCAGCTATTTTCACCCTTTCAGATGTAAATGTTATGTCCACAACAATGGTAACAACAATCTTGATAAGTTTGATCCATGAAGCAGTGAAGGTATTTTTCTGGGTTTCACTCCTTTTGGCAGAGCTTTTAGAGTCTTTAATAAATGTACACTTAGTGTTGAAGAATCTGTACATGTTGTTTTTTATGACTCTAACCCAAGCTTGCAACTCCCTGAGGATGACTCTCCTGCTCAAACTACTGCACACTCTTCCTCTACTAACACTGTTCAAATAGAGGAGTTGACTCCCAGTCCTAAGAAGTCGCCTGCCTTTCCTGAAAAAACTGTCATACCAAGAGAATGGAGACATAATGCAAGCTATCCAAATGACTTCATCCTAGGAAATACTTTAGACAGGATGCAAACCAGGGCATCTTTGAGGAAACAAGCATTAGTCACCCTTGCCTCTTAATTAGAACCAAAGAAAGTCGATGAGGCTCTCAAAGACGAGTGTTGGATAAAAGCTATGAAAGAAGAGCTTGAGAAATTTGACAAAAATCAAGTATGGACTCTCATTGAAAAACTAGCAAATTATTTTTTATTGGCACAAAATGGGTCTTTCAGAACAAAATAGACGAAAATGGAAACTTTATCAGACACAAGGCCAGGCTAGTTGCACAAGGCTACTCTCAACAAGAAGGTATAGATTACAATGAAACTTTTGCTTGGGTAGCAAGGCTAGAATCCATTCACATCCTTCTTGCATATGCTTCTTTGTACCATTTTAAATTCTTTCAAATGGATGTCAAAAGTGTTTTTCTAAACGAATTTATTAAAGAAAAGATTTTTGTCAAACAACCCCCCAGTTTTGAAGATCCAGCTCTTCCTAATCATGTTTTTCAACTCTCAAAAGCCTTTATGGACTCAAACAAGCCTCAAAAGTTTGGTATGAGCGACTTAGCAACTTTCTTCCTGAAAATAATTTTAAAAGGGGGAACATTGACACCACTCTCTTTGTTCAAAAATTCAACTCTAATTTTCTTATTGTTCAAATTTATGTTGATGACATTATTTTTTGAAGTCCTAACACTTCTTTGTGCGAGAACTTTGCTACGGTTATGAAAGGAGAATTTGAAATGAGCCTCATGGGAGAGCTCACCTTTTTCTTGGGACTTCAAATCAGACAAACCGAACAGGGCATTTTCATTTGTCAAAGCAAATATGCAAAAAAGATGATCAAACAGTTCAGAATGAACAATAGAAAGGCCTACAAAACTCCTATGAGCCCTTCCACCTGCCTAGAATCATATCAAGATGAAAAAGTGTCGATGAAAAAATATATTGAGGTATGACTGGGTCTCTACTCTACCTCACTGCAAGCCGACCCGACATCATGTCCAGTATTTGCAAATGTGCAAGATTCCAATCGACTTCCAAGGAGTCTCATCTGACTATCGTAAAGAGAATAATTCGCTACCTCATTGGAACCACCGACCTTGGCCTATGGTATCCAAATTCTATCACCTTTTCTCTAACAGGTTACTCAGATGTAAACTTTGCAGGTGATAAAGTTGATAGAAAAAGCAACAGTGTATCATGTCAATTACTAGGTAAATCGCTCATATCCTGGCAAAGCAAAAAATATACCTCAATTTCTCTATCAACTACTGAATCAGAATACATGGTTGTAGGAAGTTGTAGCACTCAATTACTATGGATCATACATCAACTTGCGGATTTCGAGTCGATAATGAAATAGTGCCTATTTTTTGTGATAATACGAATGCTATTAACTTGTCTAAATATATTATGCATCATTCTAGAGCTAAACATATTGATATGAAGCATCATTTTATTCATGATCATGTGAAAATGGTGATTTTAATTTAAATTTTGTCAATACTGAAAATCAACTCGCTGATATTTTTATAAAACCTTTGTATGAAGAAAGATTTTCATATCTGTTAGAAAATTTAAATATTATTCCCTTTCCCCCATTAACCCATCCTTTAATGCCATTTTATTTTTATTTTCCTATTTTTTTACGTGTTTAATTTTTTATTTTCCTTTTTTTCTTACGTGTTTCTTCCCCTTTCCTTGTTGACGTCTGCAATATCCCCTGCATTTATTACCCTAATTTTCCTTCCTTTTCTCGCTCATTCCCCATCATTATGCTAACTTTGTTGCTTTGTTAGTCGAACTCTTCGACTTCCCCGCCCCTGTCATTATCACATGTCTTTCTGTGTGCCCCCTCCCATTCTATTTATTCTCTCTCTCTCTCCATCCACTTCTCATCCTCCCCTCTCCATCTTCTATTTTCTCCGACTCTCTCTCCCCTTCTTTTAACCATGATAAGAAGCAAAAACGTTCCCTCCTGACAAAAGTCCAGAGAACAGTTCTTCTCTGGAAATAGACTTCCTCTCTTCAGAATCTTTGGACTCTAAGTCCTCCATTCACATCTCCTCGCACAAGAAACCCTCTCTTAACAAGAAAAACCCTAAAAAAAAAACACCTCATTCCTGCCCTCCTGGGCCCCTAGGCGAAGACAAAGTTCACAAATTCTGGGATGCCTCCTCCAAGGCTAAGTTTGAAACCTTCAAAAAATAGTCGGTGGTTCCAGGCCACGTGGTCAACCTCAAACAACTTGAAGATTCCCAATGCAAAGTTAGTACCAGTCTGAGAGCTCAAAAACTCTCTCTACTTTTGCGACTAAGTGGCATTGAGTATTATGAGGAAGTCTTTCACATTTTCTATGCAAATCTTCGCCTGGGCTGGCAAAACCAATGATCTGGAAACCCTTGTCCTAGGAGTACCCATTGTCATCAATAGTACTATTCAAGGACATCTTTAGGTGTGAGTTATTTAGTGAGGTCCCCTACATAAACGGCAACTAGCTAGATGAATTTGAGGTCACTTTGGAAGAAGCCAGAGCCTTCATCTCCGAGGAATCTCTTGAATCCTCTGATTTCGGGCCCCTGTCTCTTTGTTTTGTGCATTGCATCCTGGCTCATATTGTTGCTATCACCTTGGTCCCCAGAAAGGGCTCTCTCAGCAACATCTCCAACAGGGACATCTTCATCTTGTACTGTCTCCTTAAGAAATACAGGATCAACTGGGCTGAGTGGATAACGAAGTACATGATGGAAAGTGTTGAAGATTCCAACCCTTTTGCCAGTCTTCCTTACAATCTACATATCTCTCGTATACTAAGCAAGTCACAGGTAGATCTCTCCAGCTTCAAAGCCACAGAAGTTTCTGCCACCTATGACTCCTGCACCTTGCAAACATGGGATATGCTCTCATCGACAACCAGTGGCACAAAAAGGACTCTGTCAAAGTAAAGGTTGAAACATCCAAATCAACTAGAATCTCCACAAACTCAACTAAGGAGGTAGATGATATTAAAGCCTCACTTCTCTCTCTAACTAACTCTGTGCAAGACATGCAGGGCACTCTGGCCAAGATTCTTCAGCTTAGCAAAGACTCTAACACGGACCTGGGGAAGTTACGCATGGAGATAGAGAACCTCAAGAGGGAAGGTGTAAAGTCAATAAACAAGCTCATCCAGCAAGTCGACTCTCTGAGATCGAGGGTTAACTCATCTGACACTGAACTTGCTATCTCGGTCCACAACGCCTACTCTGCCTTCTCCAAGGACTTTGAAAAGTCCTATAATTCCTTCTGCCGCAATGTGATCAACACCCTTAAGTACTTCCTCAATCGTTACTAGCACTGTTCCCTCTCCCCTTAAGATAATATTTTTTTGGCTCTGTATTATTAGGGATATCTTTCCCCCAGACGTCCTCTCCCATGAGATGTTAATTACTTGTTTTGCCCTCTACTTTTTGATTCCGCCAAGGGGAGAAACAATATGTTGTTGCTATATTTTAATTATTTACTATTTGTTGTCTCTTTGTTTGATGTGTGTTGCCAATGGTGTTTACACTGCATGCATCTATTTTGGACTGTCTTGCTTTGTTTAAAAGAAAATAGGTTCAAGGACACTCATAATTGACTTAGCCGAACAGGATTCCTAAAGATAGGGGGAGCCTTCTAAGAATCCCCAGCAGCTTAAAGGTAGGGGGAGCCAACTAATCAAACAGGGAAGTGTCCATATAGCAGTCCTAAATGTCATCATCAAAAAAGGGGAGATTGTTAGCATTTGACCTGTTTTGATGATTTCATTTGTAGGATAATCAAAAAGGAAACAAAGGAAAGCTCAACTCTATAGCAAGAAAGGAAGATCACACACAAAATCAAAGGAAGAAGGATAGAAGATCTCAGCCTCCAAAGGAAGGAAAGAAGAAGATTTGTAGATAATGTTGAAGATCATGTCGCTGAAGTAAAGCCAATGAATCAGAAGTTGATTGACAAACTGAAGAAGGAAAAGAAATCAAGACAAGTGTTGATTGAAGAACTAAAGAAGGAAAGGCATCCAATCCAGATGGATGCATCCCTAATCAAGGATTTTCCCTTTAATATCCTTGATTGAAAAAAATCCATTGGGTCATGTAAACAACAAAACGGCTATTTCCATACCTCCTATATTAGCCTATTCCTAGACTTAGTAGATTGTACTTTTGAGAAAATAATCTAAATTGAAAAACTCTATTATTCTACTCTACAAAGCATTGTACTCTTCAGTGTGAACAATTGTAAAGAAAGAGAGAAAAAGAGTGAGGTTTTCTAGGCTAACCTTTCTTGAGAGGAGTTGAAAAGAATATCTGATCTGGGCATAAGAGTGAGAGAAACATAGTTTGTAAACACTTTTCATTAGAACCATAAATGAACCTTACTAACCTAAGAGGACTGGACTAGGCACCACATTGGTGATCCGAACCAGTATACATCTTTGTGCCTTTTACTTTCTAATTTACTTTTAAGTTTCTGTCTCAGACGACTAACTCTTAAACTCAATCAACTATCGACTAAAATTTTAATTCACCCCCCTCCCCTCCTCTTGACTATCAATTGAAACACACATTAGCTTAAAAGTCACAAAGACTCTTACATTTTGATTGTATTGAATCTATTGATTGAAATAAAAACAATTAAAAAGTCTTTTCACTAGAGAATTATTGCCATCGACAATATGAATAAAAGGACTTGTGAAGACATCATTTAATGCAAATAACCATATAGTATCTCATTAAACTCAAATGGCCGTACATTTTTTAAATCAATTTTAGAGAGATATGCTTATTCTTAAAAAATAATTACATTATCTAAATTTAACTACACAATAAATTCAAAAAAAAAATACAAGCTAATAGAGGTAGTCTACCACCGCGCGAATAATTTACCTAGTTATATATATTATAAAGAAAATATTAAATATATATGATATGGGTGAGGCGGGGGGAAGGGGGTTGGGGTTCCAATTGAGCGTTATGCAATAAAATATTCTTCACGACATATAGTACTAAGGAACTTTTATTTTCTTCCTGTTTGAACATGGAGGATCATGGTTAATAAAATATTGAATAAACTAAGTGCACAAAAATGCACTTTGAAAACTGTGTACATGATAATTAAATGAAAAGTCTAATCGGAAATGGTGAAAAACTGATCCAATAATAGTTTATTTTGGATTCTTTGGTAATATTATCAAGTGCATGTTGAATTCTTTGAATATATGAAAATATATACGAATATATTATTAGATAGTTCGATTAATATAAATAGTAACAATTTATATAAACAAAGAGTAAGATCTACTAAAGAGAAGTATTAAATATACAATATTATTAGCGATTTCGGGCAATATAAAAAGCACTCACAACTTACTTAAATAGAGTAAGCGTATTGAATATATGATAATATTATTGAAGAGTTCGAACAATATAAATAGTAACAAATTACACAAATGAAGTAAGAATATTGAATATATGATAATATTATTGAAGAGTTCAAACAATATAGATAGTAACAAATTGCGTAAATGGAGTAAGAATATTAGATATATGACAATATTATTAAAGAGTCCACACAATATAGATAGTACTCCCTCTTTTCTATATTTACTAAAACAATATACAGATATTAAGAAAAATATATAAAGAATATAATTTAAACCATATTTTTCACCATAATCATTTGCGAGATAATAAATATAGCTTTGTAAGGAATGTAATTTATTTCGTAAAAAATATAAATTTTAACAAACCAAAAAAAGCAAATATAAAAAAAATTAAAATATTTATTTTATACTTTAAATAATTTAACTATTTTGAAAAATTAGAAAAAACTTCAAAAGTTAAGTTAATATGAAAGTAATAAATTACACCAATAGAGTAGGAGTAGTATGGCATTAAATGCACAACTTGAATTGAAATAGTAATAGGACCAGCTGGTTGGTCCACAGATTTATAGTCCATTCGTGTAAGATGTAACCACTTGCTGCTGAAACTACGGTTTAATTTCAATCGATATATAATTATATTAGAAAAATTATATCACTTAATTATGATAAAGTACACATATTTTTTATTCGAGGATCTATCAAAAATAGTTTCTCCATCTTTCTTTCAACTTTTAAGGTAGAAATAAAATTTGCATATACTATACTCTTCATATTCTACTAGGTATTTTTCTATTATTGTACTTTACTGTAAACATATAGTAAATGTAAGTTATATTTTATGTGCTCCATTTAAAAAAGAATGATTTGATTTGATTTAGCACAAATTTATAATTAAAAAAAAACTTATAATGTTGTAATCCTAAATCAAAGTTTTTTTTAAACTTTGTGGCTTTAAATATACTATGTAAAAAATTGAAAATTTTATCAAAAAAAGGGGATCATTATTTTTTCAACCGAATCAAAAGAAAATGAGATAATTTTTTTTAAATGGAGTGAATATTTTTTTTTCGTGTGTGTGTGTGTTTGACTTTTTCTTTTCCGTATTTATTTTGTAGGAGTGTAGAAAGAGGCAATGACAATCTAAAGGAATTACTACTCCAATTTACATTGGTACAACTTGAATACCACAATCCATAAACTAAAGTTGAACTAATTCCAATGAAAATTATGTGAGAGTTGGAAACAGTAGTAAATGGGCTGTCACATAGCTTTGAAATTTGATGGCATCACTTTTTTCTGTGCCCAGCTCAATATTCATTTTCTTTCCTGCTTTCTGTTTTATTTTGAACCTTCCTCTTTATTTCCTCAAGCCTATCCCCACACGCTCTAGCCACTTTTGTTGGTGAGGAGGGGGCAGCATAAACCCTTATAAAACCCCACCTAGCTATCCAACTCTAATTCATCCAACAAACTTTGAAATCTTAAGATCAAAGATGGCTTCTTCTTCCTCCTCTAAATACGTACTGCTGATGTGTTTTATGGTTAGTGCTTTTGACATTGTAATTGGGGGCAAGTTCGATCAGGAATTCGACATCACATGGGGTGATGGCAGAGCAAAGATACTCAACAATGGAGACCTCCTAACTCTCTCACTTGACAAAATCTCTGGCTCTGGTTTTCAATCCAAGAATGAATATCTCTTTGGTAAAATTGACATGCAGCTCAAACTTGTCCCTGGAAATTCTGCTGGCACTGTCACTGCTTACTATGTAATTAACTAAACCTTCTTCCTAAATTTCTTTTTTCTGCATTGTTATTTAAGTACATCTTTATTGAGTTGAAATGAAAATCTATTGCAGTTGTCATCACAAGGGCCAACACATGATGAGATAGATTTTGAATTCTTGGGAAATCTAAGTGGTGATCCTTATACTCTGCACACTAATGTGTTTAGCCAAGGCAAAGGAAACAGAGAGCAGCAATTCCATCTCTGGTTTGACCCTACTGCTGATTTCCACACCTATTCCATCACTTGGAATCCACAACGCATCATGTAAGTAATTAAAGATTCAGTCTTTCTTCAAAACATGTCACTTTTTTGATTCAAATCTTGATTGGGGCTCTCTTTTTTTTTTGGTTGAACAGATTCTATGTGGATGGAACGCCCATTAGAGAATACAAGAACAGTGAACCAATGGGAGTTTCATATCCCAAGAACCAACCAATGAGGATATACTCAAGTCTTTGGAATGCAGATGATTGGGCTACAAGAGGAGGACTTGTCAAGACTGATTGGAGCCAAGCACCCTTTAGTGCGTCTTATAGAAACTTCAATGCCAATGCTTGTATTCCCAACTCTCCATCATCATCATCATCTTCCTGCAATTCTAATTCTGCTACTTCAACCAGCGGTTCATGGTTGAATGAAGAGTTGGATAACACAAGGCAAGAGAGGCTCAAATGGGTGCAGAAGAATTACATGGTTTATAATTACTGCACTGATTCTAAGAGATTTCCACAAGGATTTCCAGCAGATTGTGCTCAGAATAGCTGAGCATTTACAGTGAAAGATATTGTATTCTTTTATTTATGATCTCTAAAACTATTGAATTGTTTCTTTTTTATTAAAAATTAATAAATATCTTATTTTTGTACCAAATTCGTACAAATAATGGACATGGATTTACTCTTCAATTCTTTGTGTTTTGAATATGAAAAACTACGCTCGCACAAAAGAAAGAAGTAGAATTTGCATCATTATTCATTACAAATTCCAATGTTACTGACGAGAAGGAAGGAGAAAGGTCGTAATATTTATACTCGCTGTAGTATTTAAATTGGTATTAATTAATTGAAGAAAAGAATGGTTCTGCACTTTGTTCATTTAATAGCTGAAGTGAAGTGATATTTTTGATATTCCTTAATGATTTAATTTAATTCAATTTATCATATTTGAAGAAACGTATGATTTTTTCTGTATGAATTTGATGTAATATACCTATTGATTGTTGTTGTAGCATTATAAAATGTTATGTTACTTTTGTTGTTGAGCTATGTTGAATTTGAAGTTGATGATTGATAAACATTATACGAATGGTGACCTGTTTCATATGAGGAACTAATAATGTTTATGATTCATGGCAAATAACTACGAAGAACCAAATCCTTATTATATCTAATGGAGAAATTGAATTGCAAAAATTTTGTGTACGAAGAGAAAGAACCGGGTCCTTTGCAAACGACTATTGATCAATGGATACGAGGTAGATTTTAAATGCAAGAGAAGTTCTTAAGAAATTTGATTTATAACATAATTATGTGGATCAAGGAACACGAATTCAAAAAAGAAATTATTATTATACATTTGCACAAAAGGAAAGAGATTTGAGATTAGGAGAAAATGTGTGGAGAGTGAGACAAATAAGGAAACTAAGTCCTATTAGAATTGGATTTCTTGACCAAGTTCAAACGATTTTTGAAAGAAAAAGACCAGAGGATTTCAACCATCACCTCTCCTTTATAAAGCAACAAATTGATTTTAGTGTCAATGACGCTATTCTCACAGATTAAAATTTAGTCTCAGTAGATAGTTGTCAGATGAGGAGCAACTTGTGAGAGTCAAATCATCAACAAAGAGAACATGATTTTAAGGAAGCTGCTGTTGTAATAATTCTTGAGTTGTTAGGTTGATCTTTGTTAGTAATAATATAACTTATATTTATTTTACGAGAAGTTCTGTAATAGGTGTTTGATTCTTGAGTTATCAAGGTTTTTAAAACTAGGAGAGTATTTGTCCTTTTGCTTATAGAGCTAAATTCCTTGAACTTTTTATTGAGATTCGAGGTAAATTCTACTAAACTAAATTGTAATTTTACTTTCTTGAACAAGAATGTTTTAATGATAAAATTTTTTGTGTTGACTACTTTTCATACTTCATTTCTAGTTTCAATATTTCATACTCGATGCTTTAATATCATAAAGCATAAAATAATATTTTATTATCATGCTCAATTTGTATGCACCCTTCACTTTCAATTTGAAAGATTGTGAATTTGAGTCGCTAAAAAGAATTTTTTAAAAGGGATAGGAAATCCTAGGAAGGAATTAAAAAATAGATCTAGCCCCTTTCCCTTATTTCTCCTAGGTGTATGGGAAAAAAATAGAACATATTAAATTGTACATATATTATGTTTTAATTGAATGGTATCGACTACTACCACTTAATTACAATTTATTATTCTTAATATTAGACATCAACATCCGCATTAGTGCGGGGCCAATATCTGTTATTTTTTTGTTTTAATTTAAGTGATATAGATAGAATTTACAGAATTACTTGAAATTTTAATATAATTTTTAAATGTTTTAATTTATTAATGTTGTGATGTAACATATTTTTAAAAATATTTTAAGTTATTAAATATCATTATTAGTAGCATTTTTTAACACTAAAAATACGACAAATAAATTACAACAGAAGAATAAAAAACTACAGATATACCCTCAAGTTGCTCAAGCATGCATGTCGATCTACTGCCTACTTGAGCAACTTTAATTATCATGATTAATAGCATTTTTTAACATTAAAAATAAGACAAACAAATTACAAAGGAATAACCATAAAAAATTATGGATATACCCTCAAGCTGTTCAAGCAGACATATCAACCTACTGCCTGCTTGAACAGCTTTAATTATCATGATTAATAATATTTTTTAACACCAAAAATAAGACAAACAAATTACAAAAGGAAGAACCACAAAAAATTATAAATATACCCTCAAGCTGCTCAAGCAGCCATGTCGACCTGCTTCCTGCTTGAGCAACTTTAATTATCATGATTAGCAGTATTTTCTAACATTAAAAATAAGATAACTGAGTTACAACGGAAGAACCATAAAAATTACGAATGTACGCTCAAGCTGCTCAATCAAACATGTCGACCTGCTGCTTGCTTGAGCAACTTTAATTATCATGATTAACAACATTTTTAACACTAAAAATAAGACAAATAAGTTACAACAGAAGAACCATAAAGAACTACGAATATACCTTCAAGCTACTCAAGTAGGCATGTCGACCTGCTGTCAGTTTTAGTAGCTTAAACTGCCTCTTATATATAAGTAATTTTTATATGTTTTATTATCTTATTCCTTATTATTTCTCCTCTTTTCCTTTTACTTTTCTTTCCAACATTCGTGTTCTGAAGAACTCAATAGATCTGTTCTATCCTCACCCAAAGACGTGTTTAGGATTTTAAGAAGGTAAATGCATCACTAACTTTAAGATAGATGTTTGATTTAATGGCATAATTTTTTTAATGATGACGACAACTTGATAAATAAATTATAATTAATATTATTATCTCATGAAGAATGTTTTAGTGCTGAAATTTTATTGGATTTAAATTCATAAATTAATTTAAATTATATTTTATTCAAGAAAATAGTTCAAATAATGTGGCTAGCGTAACTGAATTGGTCTTGATTGTTTTCACTTAATGAGCATATGAATTTGAGTGGTTCAGATCAGTCACAAGCCGATCCTACATTGTGGACGTGACCAATATTCGAAAATTATTTTTCGTCCAAAGCGAACCACTTGGCCTGGCTAACTTACTTAGCGAAAAACACTAATATCATACTCCCCCCGTCCTATTTTATGTTACACCTTTTGACTTGGCACGGTATTTAAGAAAAAAAGTAAGACTTTTGAAACTTGTGGTCTAAAATCATTCTGAGAATTTTATGTGGTTGAGATTAATTTCATTAAGGGTAAAAGAGAAACTTTAAAGCCAAATTATTTCCAATTAGAGTAAGGTGACAATCTTTTTGGGACGGACCAAAAAGGAAAGGGTGCCACATAAAATGAGACAAAGGGAGTAATAAATTAGAATAGGTTCAATATTCATAAACTCAAACATATAATAATAATATATAAAACTTGACTCAAGGCTTTCAAATAACTTCAAGAGAATAAAACGAACAATATCC
>DF365367.1:0-19587 GCA_000787875.1 Solanum virginianum
ATGGAGGCTTTTGAGAGAATTTAAAGTATATTTGAGATGAGAGTAATGAAGTAGATCCTTTTAAATTATTATTTAACTCTTTTAGAAAGGTTAAGATAGCATTGGAAGTCTAAAAACGGCATTAGAGTAATTAAAATTTATAGAGATGCCATAAGTGAATGGATGGGAAAAATTTGGCAAAGTGTCATGTAACTGGAGACTTCACTAGCCATGTGGCACTCTATGGGTCGTGTATAATGCCTGTGTGAAGTGCCTTAGTGAAAAAAAGGAAGCTGGGAAACTTGGAAAAATTGACGTCTCATCACTTTGACGGACCGCTTCACGGACCGTGTGGCATTACACGGACCATGTACTAGTCCATCCCACCTTACTTAAATAAAAATAATGTTGCTTTCCACCACACATCCAAATGCCATGGGCCCTCCTACTCCACACGGTCCATCAACAGTGCCGGTGGCACCACCCTAAGCCATATTTTCCCAATTGTCAACAAGCTCCCTTTGGCCCACCTTGTGGCCATCCCCACGATCAGTGGTGAGCCACACGGCCCGAACCACTGGCTGTGCCACCTTTCTTAGTGCCAACAATGGCCTTCTCCAACCCTATCTTCCCCAATGGCCTATCAAAGGCCACACTGGCCGTCAAACAGTCTGTGTGACAACACTGTATAGGAGGGCCTCATGAAAATGATCATAACTCCTTAATCCAACTTCAAAATGATGTGAAACAAAGTGCATTGTAAATGACACTCAAAGGGTTTTCTTTTGCCATTCTGTAGGCCACCCAATTCCAAATATACTAAGAGTTATGCTAGATTAAAGTTGACCCTTGTATGAAACAACATCCAAAACTCAACTTAGAGGTAAGTCTTGAGCTCATTTAGGTACTAAGAGTCTCCCATGAATCTAGTACACCCCCAACCTAACTAAATGAGGCTTGAAACTTGGATATACAAAAGTATAAAGTTACAGGGTGTCTCAGTTATGATCAATTTATTTTTAAAACATTATATAAATGTAAGGCTCCATATGCTAAAATGTCAAAAATAGAAAAGAAGTACAAAACTAAGTTTTGGTGCAAGGATGTATGAGCCGATCTATGACCTGTGGTTGGGGCTATAGGTCATGAATAAGCCTTATCGAAAGGTAAAACACTTGGTGAAATTTTTAAGTTCAGGGATTGTTATACGAATGGTTCTATGATTCGTAAAAGAAACTATGAGGCATCGACAATGGCTTGCAGATTGGAGGGCCAAATCAAGTTTTTGAAATTAGGAAAGTGTAACCAGAAGAAACCATGTATGGGTCATGGTTAGGATGAAGGGTCATAAGTTGATTTTATGGTTTGGGTCCTGAGATATGAAAGTTTTCTAAGTATTAGGTGGACTTAGGAGGGGTATTTATGACCTGTAGATGGAACTACGATTCGTAGAAGGGTGTTTGTAGAATGAAGTTCAAAGGCCATTTCTGAGACCCTAAGGTTTTACCCTTGACCTACAAGCCATAGACTGATCTATGACCTATAGATCAAGCTCATAGTTGCTCCTCGACAGTTTTTAATGATGGGAAATTTTAACATTTTCCCATACCCTAAGTTTTAAACTACGTTATTTAAGGCTTAATTCTACCCATATCAGTCCCATTCCCTACCATTAAACCCTCACTCTCTTCCAAATCATATTTCTCTCAAAAATCTTCAAGGCTCTCAATTCTGAAGGCTCCGTTGAAGGCAAGAAATTAGGGTTTCAAGGTTTTCTTCTCCAATCTCAAGTTTCTCCTATAAGTTTCTAGCCATAGTATGTGGGTTTCATTCATAAGTTCCTTCCACCCATAAAGCGCAAGTATTTTCCTTATTCTACTTATCTCAAGAAATGAAAATTTAATCAGTTTTATGATATCATTTCTAATACTTATATTATGATGCATTTACTATGTATTTTACTATAGATATATGTTATGTTATGAAAGGTTGATGATATACAATAAGTTTCATGACTTGCTATCTAGGGTTTTGAATGCTCATGGTGGGTGTTTCATAAATGGTTTAAACTAATGAATTTTATGAAGGTTACGCATACTCCTCATGCATTACATGATTTAAAAAGCTACATGCATTGACCCTATTTAGTTTTATACTTTGTTCAAATGATGTATGTTTTAAATGAGAAGGGGTTCACTAAATGTTTATGAAAGTTATGAAAGTATTTATGGAAGCCCTTTATGAATTTATGAATGATGGTGAAAGAATAATTCTCACCGAAAATGGTTCCTTCTTGTGAAAGAATAATTCTCACTTAAATGAGTCATAAGATTTTAATGACCTAAACTTATTATGATGAAGTTACATTTCCAAGCTTTTGAATGTATATGCATATGATTATGTTATAACTATTCTATAGGACTTGACTTAGCAATGAGGCTTGAGTTGGGGTTTGGTAAGGAAACCTATTAGCAAACTTTTTCCCTATCAACTATGTGTCATCATAGGAGTCCTTGTAGGCTAGGCTAGTAGATCCAACAAAAGTCCTAATGTTAAAAAAAAAGTGCATGCATAAGTTGATGGAGCTCCAGCTGTAAAGTAGTTTCCCCAGCCAATTAAGGGGTTATGTTGAATTTCACATAGTAGCTCACATATTCTTATATGTAGGTTATGATTTCCTCCTGCATATGTATGCATATTATTATGTGAGATGTTTATGTTACTTCAATCATGTTTTAAAGATGCATTGATCATCCATCATTGCCTATGCCTTTATTCACTTGTTATGTTATGCATATTGCCTATTATGAGATTATAGTTTCTTCATTGCATTGCATCCCACTAGTATATTCAAAGTACTAATGCATACTTTTGCCTACATCATCTAATCATATAAGGACCAATGCTCCTCCTCCTTGGCTAGTCATTTGATCATTTGAAGATTACTTTTGTGGTGAGTCCTCTAGTTCAGGAAAAACATCCTATCTCTTTTCAAGCTTGAGTTGTATAAGACTATTAGACTTCTTTATTTGTATTTATCCTTACTACTTTATTTGATGGTGAGCAAGGTACATATCTTAGCCTCTGCCCAAGTCCAATGTTAGAGGTATTCTTGGATATATGTGAAAATAATTATGGTTCAGTCTTCGATATTATGCTTGATTTCTCACTTAGTCCCATTTCCTCCTTTAGTTTCTTCTTTTATTTATGTTCCTTACCTACAAAATACTTGATGAATGCTAAGAGGTTTAGGTGAGGTACACTTCCTATGTGGCACTTTCAACATGTTGGTTCCTCCAAAGCACTAAAACCTAAAGTAATATCCTTTTTTACGAAGCCTTTCCATTTGCCTATCCAAACTTTCAATCAGAACCTCTTCATAAGTCAAGTTCTCTCAACCTCAATACCTTCCAAAGGCACAATCAAACTAGCCTCATTAATCAACATCCTTAGCATGGACATATGGAACACTGGGTGGATGGAACTCGTATCCAAAGACAAATCCAACCTATAAGCCACATTGCTAATCCGCTCGACAATCTCATAAGGACTTAAACACCGAAGACTTAATTTTCCCTTTTTACCAAAATCTATTACGCCCTTCATAGGAGAAATCTTCAGATTCACCCTATCACCAACAATAAACTCAGGATTCTGAATAAGACCTTAGATGACTTTGAGCCATCTTCAACCTTTCTCTAATCAAATTCACTTTTCCCATAGCCTCCAACACCAGATCCATGCCTATCAAATCCATTTCACCTAACTCAAACCACCCTACGGGGGACCTATACCTTTTCATTTACAAAGCTTTAAACAGTGTCATACCAATGCTAGCATGAAAACTATTGTTGTAGGCAAACTCGATAAGTGGTAGATGATTATCCCAATTTCCCTTGAATTTCAACACACAAACCCTCAACATATCCTCTAAGGTTTTAATTATACTTTTGGCTTATCCATCGGATTAAGGATGAAAAGTGGTACTTAACTTTACCTTAGTGTAAAGCCCTTTCTGAAATGATTCTAAAAAATGAGAAGAAAATTGGGTATCACGATCCGATATACTAGACATAAGTACATCATGTAATCTAACCAACTCTCGAATATATAACTTAGCATAGTCCTTAGCATTAAAAGTAGTCTTAACCGGTAAGAAGTGAGCCGATTGGGTCATTCTTTCAATGATTACTCACATGGAGTCAAATTGCTTCTGGGTACAGGGAAACTCAATCACAAAGTCCATATTCACATTCCCTTATTTCCAAGTAGGAATTTTATTGTCTTGGGCCAAACAACAGGGCCTATGATGTTCCACCTTCAATTGTTGCCAATTAGAGTTTTGATACAAATCTAGCTATATCCTTCTTAATATCATGCCACCAATACATTTCCCTCAAATCATGATACATCTTGGTGGATCTCGGATGTACATATAGAATAAAGAGAGTTGTGGGCTTCACTCATGACTACCACCCTAAGACCATCAACATCCAAAACACACAATTGATCTTGGTACTGAATTATACCATCTCCCTCTTGGGAGAAAACCTCTATCTTTTTTTCGATAACCAGCCTCTTTAACAAAACCAATGATGGGTCTAAGTCTAGATTTGCCTTGACATCAACAACCACAGATGATACAGCCCCATTCAGAACACGAACGGAACTATCATTAGATTCACTCAACCCAATTCCTCAATCTTGTCAAATGGTGCACATCTTTTGCCAATCCCTTTTAACCTTATGTATAAGATCAACTACGACATCTTCCTTGCCTGGATTGCATTTTGAGCCCAAAGTAACTCTCTCTATTTGATAAGGAGGGATGGAGATAGGAAACACACGTTTCATGGCATAATAGGAATCATAAAAACATGAAACATTTCCTAAAATGCCCTGTAGCCTCCTACCCATAGATATGGCACGCTTCACACCCATGAGTAAGACTACTTGATGCGGCATGTTGGTCTCCGAGGACCATTTGTATACCTAGTTCTCTGATATCATCTATGTCACAACCCGAGCCTAGGGCCTAGGAGTGACATGGCGAATGAGAATCCGAGAGTTCCCAAACAGGCCTCATAGCATGCACATACACAACATCGGTTCAGAAATGCATGATTAAACAATAAACACATAGTTCGAAGGGATGGGTAAGTATGACTTACGCTATGAGGATGTCATAAGGATAGAGATTTGCATGGATTCACATAGCACAAAAGAGCTAAGGGCCGGTAAGTATGGCTCACACTATGAGAATAGAAGGGACTTAGGACTTTCCACATCTCATCATGAACATATTATCAAATCATCAACATCAAGAGATAACACTAATCATAGTCTCTATAAGTAAAATAACATAGCACATACAGGCCCGTACATAGAGTTTACATGATGTCCAACAATTCCTCTAAGTTATGAAATAGGATGGGGGTCAAGACATGTCTCCGGCTCACCCTTAAAGAAAAGACGTAAGTGAATATAACATAATAGGTAGATAGAAGATGGGTCTTATGTCACAACCCGGACCTAGGGCCTAGGAGTGACATGATGAATTAGAACCTAAGAGTCCCCAAATAAGCCTCAAAGTATCCATATTCACATTATCAGTTTGGAAGCGTATACCAAAAGTAAACACATAGTTCTAAGGGACAAGAAAGTAGGACTCACGCTATGAGGATGTCATAAAGAAAGGGATTAAGATTGATTCACATAACATATAGCACATAAACACTATAGGATGGGTAAGTATGACTCACTTTATAAGGGCAATTCGGGACTTGGGATGTTTCACATCATAACATAAAACATATCATAATACTCATAATTCATCCACATAAGAATGTCCAATTGATAGCCATATCCATAATCAAATCTTCGAATATAACACTTAGCATATAAATGTAAAAGATTTTAAAAGATATGCAACAATGCCTCTAGTAATAAGATAGGACAGGGGCCAAGACATATCTCTGGCTCACCCTTAAAGTAAATAACATCAACAAACTCCATTGGTAGAGGAATGGTGGTTTGTTCTTGGAAGATAGGATTCACCACAACAAGTGTCTCAAGATCCATTCTAGCCATCGTACAGTGGATGAAGGTAGTCCTCGGTTCCTATATGGTTAGATCATATAGGAAATAGTATATGTTAGTACATTTGAATGTATTAAGTATGTGGGCATGTAATGCATGCGACTTATCGAACCTGTATTCATTGTTAGATGACAAGGGCACATAATATAAAAAGAGATATATAGTAAAGAAAAGTAATATAACAATATGCCATGAAATCAATAATGCATGAAATGTCATAATGCTCATACATAGTGGGGATGGACTATAACTGACAAATCAAACTCATGGGAGCTATTACATGAATTAGTCTGATGTGGACCTCTAAATAGTAAGAGAAGATTACTTGCCAAGAGTAATCTACACTACACCTTACGACCTCGTCATTTCAGTGTGATGGACACCTTCCCTATGACCCAGTCATTTTAGAAGGATTTCCAATATCATATCATATCAATGTGTAACCATCCCTTACGACTCGGTCATTTTGGTAATGGCTACCGTATACCTATACTGGCACATAGTTCAAGGAAAGGGAGAGGACCCTTAGAGATAGCCTTGACGCCCCCAATCCGTTGGTGCTAAGTCAAACATCGAGAATACATATACATATACATGCTTTCAAAAGAGGCAATAGTCATTTCAAATCATTTCAATGCACATTTAGGCTTAAAAGCCTAATATTCTTCAAAATCATTCATGCTTGGGCTAAAAAGGCCGAATCACAATTCAATCCATAATTTTCATGCGTAGGAATAACTGATTCACTTATCAATATGGTGCAAACACCCAATACGCTCAAAGAGCCAATAACAATAGACATTTATGTGATCGCATTCTTGTCATATCCATAATCTTATCAAAATCATATACATACACATATTTGAGCTTAACCCACTTCATAATTTTTATAAAATCTAATGGTTATGAATACATATACCATGAATGATGTGAGAATAGCGTGTGTAACATAGAATCAATCTAAAATCAACAATATAATATGAAGTTCAAGTAAATCCATAATTAAATCCACATTCAAATTATAATATAGATCACCAATGCTTAGATCAAACATTAAAGCCACAATACATACTCAAATCTTAATGATATTGATGCAATCCAACATATTAGGGCTTAAATCGATTTAAAATCAACAATAAAGTATAGGATAGAGATTTGCATGGATTCACATAGCACAAAAGAGCTAAGGGCCCTAATAGAGAAAATTCAAGAAGAGATTTGATGAAGAAAGAGTCTTTCCTTGATTCCCAAGCTTAGTCTTCACAAGTGTCTTGAGAGAGTTTTTAGGAGAGTTCAATATAGTTCTAAGTGTAGGAACGAATTTGAATGAGAGAAATAAAGTATAGGTCATTTGAATATCTTTAGGTAGCATAGAAAGTCAAAAAGACCTTTAGGAAGAACCACAATTATGAAAACCCCATTAATGAAACGAGTAGAAAAATGTTGCCAAGGCCCGTATGGAGGGGTACATGACCTGTGATAAAGTATATGGTTCGTATACTTGCTCCGTGATCCAATACTTAGAAAAGTTTTCACTAGCGAAGGTCCGAGACGGTAATCTCATACTTAGAAAAATTAAATGTATGCACCCATATGGAGGACTTCATGGTCCGTACCAAGGCATACAGACACAATGCTTCCTTCGTGACACCTCACTGAGAAAAATTCTTCAACAACCAAGTTCCAAGATGTGATCCAATACTTAGAAAATTTTTACTCCAGCACCTATATGTAAGGGCCATATAGACTGTGAAGGACCATACAGTCTGTGAGAGGATCTTTGTGAAATGCCTTGGCTAAAAAATGTGGAATTTCAAGGCCAAGGCTACCATACGGTCTACCACATGGATCGTGAAGCCTCACAGGGACCATGTGGGGTCCATGTGTGGTATGCCTTAGTCACAAACTTCCACATCAAAGCCAATACTTACCATACTATGCTAAGGACCACTTCAAGGAGCCTCCACATAGTCCGTATAGCCTCATACAGACTGTGAAAGCTTCCATGGTGCGTCACCTTGGTCCAAAACTTTTCAAAACCAAATTTCCAAGCTCCATTAAGGTCATACAAAGTCCAGGTCCTTACATCATCACCCTTTTGGGAATATTCATCCTCAAATTTGCTAGAACAGGGCTTGAAAGGCTTGACTTAAAACATGAAACATCCAAACACAAGGTACAATGCATATTTCATCATTTGAAACTGATGAAGTCTTTAAAACCAATATCAAAATGTATTTAAATCATTCAAAACATCACAAAAATCATTTTTGGTCACATGTATGCATGACATGCCATGAAACTCAAGAGTGAAAGAATTAGGACCACTTGGAATAGGATGAATCTAATACCTTAGGCTTGAGTAGATTGGAAAAGATAGGGATATCGTCCCATCATATCTAACTCCGACTCCCATGAAGCATTTTCCACATGCTAATTTCTCCAAAGCACCTTAACCGAAGCCACATCCTTGTTATGAAGCTGCTTCACTTGCCTATCCAAGATCTCAATTGAAACTTCCTCATAAGACAAATTCTCCTCAACCTTAACACCTTCTGAAGGCACAATAGTACTATGATCACCAACTAACTTCCTCAACATGGACACACGAAAAACTGGGCAAATAGAATGAATGACCCTAAAAAGTGCACAAAAATGTGCCTCGAAAGTGCTCGAAATCGTAATTTCTTTATATCTTAAAATTCGTGTATGATATCAAAAATTTGACTTCATATTCTTGATCAGGGGGTCAAATTGTGTGGAAAATGTGTCTAAACTCAATTTTAGAGCAAACAAATTGCAACTTTATTTTTCCAAAATTTTGATTTCTAGAATTTATTTACGACGATGCCATGACGCGCAGCCGTCGTGGACCTATGTAAAATTTGCCTCTGCGATGCGGACCAGATGTAGACTTGTGTATTTTGTTCCTAGTGATTTTTATTTCGGTCCAAGACTTTTGGGTCTTGGGCCTAAGTCTTTCCATGCATAAAAAATACTTATACTTAGCCATATTTCACTTTTATATCATACAAGATATTCCCCAATACTCTCTCAAACACTTAGATAAATATTTCACCCTAAATTCAAGTCCAAAAACTCAATCCAGATCTTAAGGTTTTCATTCAAGCTTCAAGTCTCCATTTCAAATCTTCTTCAAGAAATTCTCTAAAGCTAAGGTATATGGGTTTCAACCATTGGATCCTTTCACCCAAGGTGCCCAAGCTTTCTTTTACCTAAAATTGCATGATTTAAAGTTAATTTACTCACGGGTCTTACTTATTATGAATTTCACTACACACTATGTTGGGGTTTCATGAAATTGTGATTGTTTTAACCTGTTTTGAGCTATGAATCTAAGATCTATTGTGAGATTTGATGAAAGGTTTTGATGTATATTGTTTAAGGGTGTTACCAAGTATCTATTGATGGTTTTGCACTAAATTTTCTAGCATGATTCCACTCTTGAATTGTATGGTTTTACACTAGCATTATACATCCGCCAAGTATTTGATAAAATATCCGATTATGATTTCTTGAGGAATTGAAGGTCCAATGCATATCTTATGAGTTGAATGACTATATGATAATGAAAGGAATATATGTATATTATATAATCTCTATATGTTGGGAATTGACCAAGCCTCACTCAGGAGGTTGTAGGCCCAGGTAACCATGTTGAGGGGTTTGCACCTCGATCGCCTCGCTTGGGAGGTGGTAGGCTCGTGCAACTATGTCGAGGGGTTTGTACATTGATAACCATGTTCAGGGGTTTGTACCTCATCAACCATGTTGAGGGGTTTGTACCTCATCAACCATATTGAGGGGTTTGTACTTTATTCGCCTCTCCAAGTGGGTGGTAGGCTTTGGATATTCACTAATAATGGTCTCTCCTTACACATGTATATGTTCTATGTAAGCATGATTTACTTCAAGCATCTTCTATGCATGCCATATTGTTATGTGCTACTCATTGCCTATGCTTATGCATTTCGAATATGTTGCTTATCTCTTGTTGCATTGCATCCCACATACTTAGTATATTCAAACATACTAAGGCATACTCTCTGCCTACATAATGTCACCATGTAGGAAGCAGATTCCAACTTGAGCATCTTTCTCCACGTGGCTAGTACGATTTCTCTCAAGCTAGTTGGTGAATCCTCCGTTCCGGGGACAATGTTTATAATCTCATGCTATGTACTAAGACTAATCCTTCTTTTATATATGTATTGACTATGCAGGTGAGCCCAGTTGCTTGTCTTGGCCCCCGCTCTTATCTATGTAGTAGAGGTGTTGTTGGACATGTTATGTATTGAGCTTAACTCTCTTTGACTCTTTTAATGTTTTATGATATGAAAGATGTCCCTTAGCCCTGTGTTCCCTTTTTACTATCTCTTATTATTGTTTATTTGCTTCCGTGACCAAGGATGTGAAATGATATGTTAAGAGGCTTGATTGGGGTACCTTCGGGTTCCCCATGCGCTGTGTCACGTCTAGGCCTTAGGCTTGGGTCGTGACATAGAACTCAAATCCGAAGGCAAATCCAACCTATAAGTCACATTCCTAATCCGCTTAACAATCTTATAAGGGCCTATATATAGGGTCATTAGCTTGCACTTCTTCCCAAAATGCATCACACCCATTATAGGTAAGACTTTCAAATAAACCCAATCTCCAAAATGGAACTCAAGATCCCTCTTCCTAACATCCAAATAGGACTTTTGGTGACTTTGGGCCGTCTTCAGCCTCTCCCTAATCAACTTCACCTTCTCCATGTCCTCGAACACCAAATCTGGGCCAATCAAAGCCATCTCTCCCAACTCAAACCACCCCACTGGAGATCTACATCTTCTATCATACAAAGCCTCAAACAGTGCCACACCAATGCTAGCATGAAAGTTATTATTATAAGAAAACTCAATAAGTGGTAGATGATTATCCTAATTACCTTTGAATTCTAACACACAATACCTCAATATATCATCCAAAGTTTGAATTGTCCTCTCGGCTTTTCCAATAGTTTGAGGATGAAAGCCGGTACTCAACTTCACCTTAGTATCAAGTCCACTTTGAAACGACCTCTAAAAGTGAGAAGTAAATTGGGTGCCATGATCCGATATGATAGACATAGGCACACCATGCGACCTTACTAACTCTCAGATATTGATCATGCCCAAGTTACACCTCTCTTATGGAGGATACATGTGTCGTTGTCAAATATAAAACCTAACCAAGGTTCAACCTTGTATAATCTTTGGCACTAAAGGTAGTCTTGACTAGTAGGAAATGAGCTGACTTAGTTATCCGATCAACAATAACCCAAATTGAGTCAAATTGACTTCGGGTCCGAGGCAAACGAACCACAAAATCAATGTTTACATCTTCCCACTTACAAGTAGGAATATCAATATCTTGAGTCAAACCACCGGGCCTTTAGTGCTCTACCTTCACTTGTTGATAATTAGGTTTTTAGATACAAACTTGGGTATATCCTTCTTCATACCATGCCACCAATACACTTCCCTCAAATCCCCATACATCTTAGTAGGTCCCGAGTAAATAGACTAATGAGAGCTATGAGTTTCACTCATGATCACCCTCCTAAGATCAACCACATTTGGAACATATAACCAATCTTAATACCGAAGCACACCATCTCTCCCTTGGGAGAAAACCTCTATCTTCTTTTTGCCAACGAACTTCTTCAACTCAACCAATGATAGGTCTAGATCTTGGTTAGCCTTAAAATGAACAACCACAAAAGATTTGGCCCCGTTCTAAACATGAATACCACCATTATTAGAGTCAGCCAACCTAACACCCAATCTAGCCAAACAGTGAACATCATTTGCTAACTCTTTCTTCCCTTCATCAACATGAGCCACACTTCCCATAGATAGCCTACTAAGAGCATCAACTACAACATTTGCCTTGCTAGGATGATATTGTACCCTTATGTCATAGTCTTTAAAGAGTTCCAACATCTCCTTTGCCTCAATTTAAGATCCTTTTGAGTGAACACACACTGCAAATTCTTATGCTCGGTGAAAACATCAACATGTACCCCATATAAGTAGTGTCTCAAAATCTTTAAGGAAAACACCACCACTACTAACTCAAGATCATGACTCGAGTAATTATGCTCATATATATTCAATTTCCTTGATGCATAAGCTATCACCTTACCATATTGCATAAGACACAACCCAACCCAATCTGAGAAGCATCATAATATACAACGAACCCATCTAAGCATTTGGTAGAGTCAAAATAGGAGTTGATGTAAGCCGATCTTTCAAAGTCTGAAAACTCTTCTCACATTCATCTTACCATACAAATTTGGCCTTCTTTTAAGTCAGCATAGTCAATAGAGATGAAATAGAGGAGAAACCTTCAACAAACCTTCTATAGTAATCAGCCAGTCCAAGAAAACTCTGAATATCTGAAGGAGTCAACGGTCTAGGTCAATTCTTCACGGCCACAGTCTTCTTCAGGTCAACTTAATATCGTTATCAGACACCACATGACCAAGAAAAGCTACCTCATGCAACCAAAACTCACACTTGCTAAACATAGCATACAACTTCTTCTCTTTCAAAGTCTAAAGAACTAACCTCAAATGATCCATATGCTCCCGCTCACTTCGAGAATAAATAAGGATATCATCGGTGAAGACAACCACAAAACTGTTAAGAAATGGATTGAACACCCATTTCATAAGATCCATAAACATGGTTGGAGCATTAGTCAACCTAAATCGCATCACCACAAATTCAAAATGTCCATACCTAATCTGAAAGGTCGTCTTGTGAATGTTACACTCCCTATCTTTCAAATGATGATAACTAAAACAGAGGTCAATCTTTGAGAAATGGATATATCATTGGAAACGGATACTTATTCTTGATGGTTACCTTATTCAATTGTCTATAATCAATGTACATTCAAAAAGATCCATTTTTTTTCTTACAAATAACATCGGAGCATCCCATAGAGATATACTTGGCCTAATGAAGCCCTTTTCTAACAAGTCCTTCAACGGATCTTTCAATTTCTTTAACTCAACCGGTGCTATATGATAAACAGGAATAGAGATAAGTTGACTTCCAGGAGAAGATCTATGCCAAAGTCTACTTTCCTTGCAGGAGAAATTCGGGCATGTCTTCGGGAGGCACATCTGGAAACTCATTCACCACCAGAAATAACTCAAGAGTAGGTGACTAAGATTCCACATCCTTGACCCTCACAATACAACAAATATGCCCCATGAAAATCATCTTTCGAGCCTTAACGTAGGAAATAAATTGACCTTTAATACCTGAGTCACTACCCTTCTATTCAAGAACGAGCTCATCCGAAAATTGGAACTTGACTTTTCGAGTTCTACAATCTGTAGAGGCATATGAAGCATGCAACCAATCTATCCCGAGAATAATATCAAAATCAAATATCTCGAATTACACAAGATCATACAGGAAGACTTTATACGAAACATAAACAGGGCAACCCCAATAAACTCTATGAGCAATAATATATTCACCCATGGGAGTATCGATAGAAAAAGACTCCCTCAAGATTTCAAGATTTAAACCAAAGTTAACAGCCAATAGAGGAGTCATAAAAGATAAATTGGCACCTAGGTCAAGCAAGACATAAACATCAAACTCAAAGACTTTTGACATACCAGTCATAACATCCGGAGTCTCCTCAACTTCCTGACGAGTATGCAAGGCATAAAACCTGCTGTTTCTTGGAGGAACACCTTATGGAGCTCTTTTCTAGTCTTAAACACCTTGAGATACTTAACCTTGACCCTTTTGAGCAACCTTAGGACAACCAGCAACCTTGTGGTGCTTATCACCATACCCAAAGTACACACCCAACTCCTTCCAACAAGCAATTAAGTGATTCTTCCCATACTTATCACACTGGGGAAAGAATGGCCCACCACCAAATGGTGCCTTGGGATGAGGCACCCTAGTACTAGCAACCAGATCATTAGAACCTTGGCCCTGTTAGAAGTGACCATAACCACTACCCTTGGAGTTGGAGAACCCATCATTATAACAGATCTTCTTTGGATCACACAATCCCTTCTCCTTGAGCTTTTCTCCTTCAATTTTTCTAGCATATACCATGGGTCCGAAGATGTTCATATCCTAAAAAGCATAGGCGTACAATATTCTTCCATAGCTAAGTCAGAGATCCTAGAAATAAACTTGTGCATTCTTGCACAGGGGTCAGCTACAAGCATAGGAGCATACTTGGAGAGCTCTATGAACTTGAGGGCATAGTCCCTCGCACTTATACCACCCTATTTCAGGTTGATAAACTCTGTTATTTTGGCTTCCCTAAGTTTAAGTGAGAAGAAATAGTCTAGAAATGCAATCTTGAATTTCTCCCAATTAACACCATTACCACAAACCCTCTCCATCAACCATTAAGTAAACCACACTTGAGCCATATCTTTCAACTGATATGCAACTAACTCAACCTTCTCCTTAGAAGTCACCCTCATAAGAGTCAACATATTAGTAAGCTCATCAATAACTCTTGAACATGCTCATCAGCCTTTGATCCATAGAACTCTGGAGAATTCATCTGGGTGAAATCTCTCACCCTAGAAGTCGGAGCGGGATTATAATGACCCCAAAAAGTGCCCGAAAATGTGCCTCAAAAATACTCGGAATCTTAATTTCTATATATCAAAAAATAATTTCATTATTTTAAAAATAAGACTTCATATTCTTGTTCAGGGGGTCAAATTGAGTAGGAAATAGGTCTAACCCAAATTTTAGAGCAACCGTATCAAAATCCAAAAATCGCTAAGAATGCAATTTAGGAGGGTCAACCTTGAAGCGGCATATCTCTTAGCACACAAAGAATTGGGTGGGCTATGACCTACCAAATTAAAGCCCTTCAAATTAGCTTTTCAACTCACTTGGTTTCCCCTCATTTTGAGTTTCGATAAAGGATTTATGCCTATTTTCATAAAACTTATTTGTGAAGAAAATACAGATTCTAGTGGGGTTTTTGCATCCTGTTATTTTTAGTGCCTGTTTTAATTTTTTCTATCCAAGATTTATATGTCTTGGGTCCAAGTGTTCCCACACATGTTTTTACCTATACCTAGCCTTATTTCACCCTCATATCATCCTTAACATTTCCCAATAAACTCTCATACACTTAGACTCATATTTCACCCTAAATTCATATCCCAAACTCAAGACCAATCTTAAGGATTTCATCCAGGATCTCGTTCAAGCTTCAAGTCTCCATCTTCAATCTATTTCAAGGGTTTTTCAAAGCTAAGGTATGTGGTGTTGAACCATTGGGTCCTTTCACCCATGGTGCCTAAGCCTTCTTTTTACTAATATTGTATGATTTAAAGTTTATTTTACATGTGGGTCTTGTATATTAAGAACGTTTCTGCACAGTGATTTTAGTTCATGAAAGTGTAGTTGTCTTAGCATGTTTTGAGCTCTAGATCTTGGATCTAATGTTGGATTTGATGAGGGGTCTTGATGTGAATGTCTTGGGGGGTGTTGTAAGGTGTTGATTGATGGCTGACAATAGATGTTTTGCGTGATTTCATCTCTAAATTGCATGGTCTTTTACCCCCATTACACATCCCCAAGGTGTTTGATAAAATGCCCGATTATGGTTTCTTGAGGAAATGAAGGTCCAAAGCAAGAGATACGATATGAAGGATGTTATGATGATGAAATGAGCTTATGTACATGATTATTCCTATATAAAGTGTTACACTAGAGCTTATGATAAATCCTATATAAAGTCAATGAAATAAGCTTATGTATATGATTATTCCTATATAAAGTATTGCATTTGAGCTTATGATAAATCCTCTATAAAGTGTTATATTAGACCATGCCCAATCTGGGGAGTCAAGATCCCGGGTAACCGAGGGAAGGGTTTGTACTTCTCCATCTAGTCATGAGGTAGCATCATCACTAACCTGGATGGGGTTTTATACTCATAAATAGAGATAAGGGTTCATACTCATCCTTCTAGGTGATGGGGCGGCATTATCACCAACCGATATGAGGGTTAGTACTCATCCACCTAAGTGATGGGGCGACATCATCACCAACCTACCAAAGGATTGTACATTTGGAAATCTGGCTTGGTCTCTTCTACACATATGATATCCTATATGAGCATGAGTTGGAAGCTCCTATTGAATCTTCTTGTAGCTAGGCGGATTGTTCAAGTTAGCCTTTGGTGAGTCCTCCATTCCGGGGACAATGACTATTCTCTTATACTATGTTCTAAGACTATCTTTCTTTTAAGTATGTATTAACTATGAGGGTGAGCCCAGTTGCTTGTCTTAGCCCCAGCTCTTATCTATGTAGTAGAGGTGTTGTTGAACATGTTATGTATTATGCTTGAGCTTTGACTCACTTATGATATTCAAGCTATTTAAGTATAAATCTCTCTCTCTCCCTTAGTCCCAATTCTCTTTATTTATATTTCTTACGTTGTTTTACATTGCTTCTGCAACCAAGGATAAGCAATGATATGCTATAAGGCTTATTTGGGGTCCCTTTGGTTCCCGATTTGCCGGTTACCTGTAGGTCCTAGGCTTGGGTCATGTAAAGGGATCACAAGGAGAATGATTAGCCTGACTAGTCTAAGAAGTTACCACTTGTGCAAGAATAGGAAAGGCTATATGAAATTCGCCATTAGAGATAGGCTCTTCCATAGGCCTTTGAGGAACTTGGTCCTCACAAGCCAGGGCCGATCTTGGTAGGGGAGCTCTTCGTGGAGGCATTTTCTTTAATGTAGCAAGGATACCATCAGGATAAAGAAACCATAATATATGATCTAAAGCATGACATAAGACATGAAGATGTGAGACAATACTAGAACGTCATCATAGCCTCCCACTCATAGGCATGGTACAATTGACACCAATGAACAAGACTCTACTCTATGTGGCATGTTGGACTCCGAGGATCATTAGCAAACCTAGTACTCTGATACCAAGCTTGTCATGATCTAAACCTAGGGCCTATAAGTGATATGGTGAATGAGAACCCAAGAGTCCCCATACAAGCCTCAAGGTATCCATATTCACATCATCCGTTCGGAAGCCTATACTAATAGTAAACACATAGTTCTAAGGGATAAAAAAGTAGGACTCACGCTATGGGGATGTAATAGGGAAAGGGATTAACATGGAATCACATAACACATAGCGTAAAAAGACTAAAAGATGGGTAAGTATGACTCACTTCATGGGGACAATTCAGGACTTGGGATCTTTCATATCATAATGTAAAACATATCTTGATACTCATAATCTATCCCCATAATGATATCCATATATCCATAACTATAATCAAATCTCCGAATACAACACTTAGCATATAAACGTAAAAGAGTCTACAAGATGTCTAACAATGCCTCTAACCATAAGATAGGATGGGGGCTAAGACATGTCCCGGGCTCACCTTCAAAGTAAATAACATAAACAAGCTCCATATGTAGAGGAATGGTGGTTTTTCCTTAGAAGATAGGACTCACCACAATAAGTGTCTCAAGATCCAAGAAGTTGGGTGTGTTAGAAAACCTTCATGATGAATGGTTGAATGTATGAAAAGGGAGTGTATCCGAAAGTAAGAAGAACCAAAGAGTGAAGGATTGTGGATGAAGGTAGTCCTCGATTCCTACATGGTTAAATCATGTAGGCAAAAGTATTCGTTGGTATATTTGAATATACTAAGCATACAGGCATGCAATGCATATGACTTATCAAACCTACATTTAATGTTAGATGATGAGGGCACATAATATAAAAAGAGATATGTAGCAAAGAAAAGTAATATAACAATATGCCATGAAATCAGTGATGCATGAAATGCCATTATGCTCATATATAATAGGGATGGACTATAACCGACAAATCAAACTCATGCAAGCAATTACATGAATTAGTCCGATGTAGACCTCCTATTGGTAAGAGAAGATTACTTACCAAGGGTAATCTATACCACACCTTACGACCTCATCATTTTCATGTGATGGACACTTTCCATATGACCCAATCATTTCAGAAGGATTTCTAATATCATATCATATCATGTTATATCAATGTGTAACCATCCCATACGACCTGATCATTTTGGTAATGACTACCATATACCAATGTTGGCACATAGTTAAAGGAAAGGAGAGAACCCTTACGGATAGCCCTGACACCCCTAATCCATCGGTGCTAAGTCAAATATCCCACGAGAATACTTATACATATACATGCTTTCAAAAGAGGCAATAGTCATTTCAAATCGTTTCAATGCATACTTGGGCTCAAAAGCCAAACATATTTCATAATCATTCATACTTGAGTTCAAAACACAAATCACAGTCATAATCATATACTTCAATGCACATTTAGGATTAAAAGTAAAATATTCTTCATAGTCATTCATACTTGGGCTAAAAAGGCCAAATCACCATTCAATCCATACTTTTCATTCATAGGAATAGCTCATTCACTTATCAATATGGTGCAAGCACCCAATATGCTTGAGGAACCAATAACAATACATATTTATGTGATCACATTTTTGTCATATCCGTAATATTATCAAAATTATACATATACACATATTTGGGCTCAACCCACTTTATAATTTTTATAAAATCCAATGCTTATGAATGCATATGCCATGAATGATGTGAGAATAGTATGGGTAATATAGATTCAATCTAAAATCAACAATATAATATGAAGTGCAAGTAAATTCACATTCAAATCATAATATAGATCAACAATGCTTAGATCAAACTTTAAAGGGACAATGCATACTCATATATTCGTAATATAGATGCAATCCAACATATTAGGGCTTAAATTAATTTAAAATCAACAATAAAGTATAGCCCATACTTCAATTGAATTTAATAAATAATAATATTCAAAATCCATATTTAAAGTAGGAAATATTTCACGAAATTTCAAGTGAAAAAAGTTTGGGTCTTCTTGGTTGAAAGGGACCAAGAATCAGTCGCACATACTTTAGCTAATAGAGAAGATCCAAGAAGAAATTTGATGAAGAAAGAGTCTTCCCTTGATTCCCAAGCTTAGTCTTTACAAGAGTCTTGAGAGAGTTTTTAAAAGGGTTCAATATAGTTCTAAGTGTAAGAATGAATTTGAATGAGATAAATAAAGTATAGGTCATTGAATGTCTTTAGGTCGCATGAAAAGTCATAAATATGACCCTTAGGAAGAACCATAATTAACAAAATGCCATTAATGAAACGAGTATAAATATATTGCCAAGGTTTATATGGATTGTATATTGTAACACCCCACAAACACTATAAGTATTTGTACTACACATATGAAACAAAGGGAGACAAAGGCCCAATTACATTCCAAGCTAGCTAGCTAAATGGGCCTAAACTCTAAGAGAAGGAAAAGAAACAAATCTGTAATTTGGGCAGCAAAGGCCCAACGGTTTAGAGGTCCATTTTGGCCCA
>DF365366.1:0-25766 GCA_000787875.1 Solanum virginianum
TTAAATCACACTAAAATATTTAAAATTCACATATAATACTTATAATATGTACCATTTATTGAATTTAAAACGTATTATAGTTATTTTTTGTTATTTTCTCTTATTAATGATGTTAAAATAATTATTATATTAAAATATATTAATTACATTCTCCACGTGCATTAAAAAATATCTATAATACATATGAAGTATCGAATTTCAAATGTATTACAATTGTAATTTTTATTATTATTTTTATTAATGGAGTCTAAAAATATTTATATTAATTATATTCTCCACGTATATTAAAAAATGTCTATAATACATATGAAGTATCGAATTCAAAATGTATTACAATTGTAATTTTTATTGTTATTTTTATTAATAGTGTCAAAAAATATTATATCTGAATTTTAAATATTGAAACACTATTTAAATTAGTTTATAGGTTAATCTATTAAAATTGTGTCAGTACATTATATATGTATTTACATAAAATAAATCTTCTAGTTCAAAGGATAGTAGCAACATTATTTGCGTAATATTCAATCTAAAATTAAATTTTTAATTAAAATAATTAATTAATATTTTTGAAAGAAAGAGAAAAAGTAATAAAGAGAAATAGAATTTCTCCTTCTCTTTGCTATTTTTGGTAACAAAAGTATAATTATATTTGGTAAGAGTTAAAACTATGCTAAAACTCGTAATTTAGGCTAAATAATATATTATTTATGTAAATG
Organism: Solanum virginianum; assembly: GCA_000787875.1. Classification (NCBI taxonomy): domain Eukaryota; kingdom Viridiplantae; phylum Streptophyta; class Magnoliopsida; order Solanales; family Solanaceae; genus Solanum; species Solanum virginianum. The sequence continues at coordinate 720 of DF365366.1, forward strand.
ACCCTAATTTCAAATATATACCAAAAAGTTATTAGTTTTCAAAAAAATATAGGTAAAATTCATAATTTAGGTTAAATAATATATTATTTATGTAAATGATCCAACTATTTACCTTCCACTTTTGTTTCTATTTCACCCTATCGTCATGCTGACATCAGCATGATGTCAACATGAATACTATGAAAATAATCCTCTGTGATACTCCAGTAGTGTATATATACTATATCGGTATCGTAAGAATGAACTCAATCTTCTGTGATACTCTGGGGGTACATTGATACACAACTGGTATCATATAGGATTATGTTTCTTGTAAGAAATATATTTATATCGGTATAGTATAGGATTAAAAAATTATTAAAGTTATAAAATTATTTATTAAATGCTAACTTAGTAAAAAATATATTCTTGTGATACTCCGGCAATATATTGATATCCTATCGGTATCATATAATTTTAAGCTCTTTTTTTAATAAATATAATAATTAAGAGAAAATTATTAAAGTTACAAACTTATTTATTAAATGCTAAATTAGTAGAAAATATATTCTTTGTGATACTCTATCGGTATATTGGTACCATATCGATATCATATAAGACTGAGTTTAATCTTCTGTGATACTTTATCGGTATATATATACCCTATTGGTATATCATGCTTGGTGGATGCTGAAAACTAATCACTGAAAAATAATAATAAACCTGTCAGTGTTACTAATAAGTAGTAATATACTACATGGTGGAAGCTTTTAGTGAAATGATCTGACCTGTAGGCAAGAATTCATTTTGATGCATATTAAATCTTGACTTGATTGCACCGTGATCCTTACTCGGCTAACCTCATCAAGTAATATTAAAAAGTTCAAGAAAGCTGGAACATTAGGTCACTGAAGCATTTTGACAAACAAGTAGAGCGCGAAAGCCATTTTGATGCATATTAAATCTTGACTTGATTGCACCGTGATCCTTACTCGGCTAACCTCATCAAGTAATATTAAAAAGTTCAAGAAAGCTGGAACATTAGGTCACTGAAGCATTTTGACAAACAAGTAGAGCGCGAAAGCCATTTTGATGCATATTAAATCTTGACTTGATTGCACCGTGATCCTTACTCGGCTAACCTCATCAAGTAATATTAAAAAGTTCAAGAAAGCTGGAACATTAGGTCACTGAAGCATTTTGACAAACAAGTAGAGCGCGAAAGCCATTTTGATGCATATTAAATCTTGACTTGATTGCACCGTGATCCTTACTCGGCTAACCTCATCAAGTAATATTAAAAAGTTCAAGAAAGCTGGAACATTAGGTCACTGAAGCATTTTGACAAACAAGTAGAGCGCGAAAGCCATTTTGATGCATATTAAATCTTGACTTGATTGCACCGTGATCCTTACTCGGCTAACCTCATCAAGTAATATTAAAAAGTTCAAGAAAGCTGGAACATTAGGTCACTGAAGCATTTTGACAAACAAGTAGAGCGCGAAAGCCATTTTGATGCATATTAAATCTTGACTTGATTGCACCGTGATCCTTACTCGGCTAACCTCATCAAGTAATATTAAAAAGTTCAAGAAAGCTGGAACATTAGGTCACTGAAGCATTTTGACAAACAAGTAGAGCGCGAAAGCCATTTTGATGCATATTAAATCTTGACTTGATTGCACCGTGATCCTTACTCGGCTAACCTCACCAGCGCAACTTGCCATAGTCCGCGACCTATGGCATCCGACCAGAATGCAAGATTAAAGACACAAACAGAACTCTACATCAAACCGTCTCACCCCAAAACAGAGAAAAGACCGAGTAGCATAGAACACAAGAGACAATAAGCTTGGAAGAGGGAAAAGATACATACAACAAACCCCAAACACCGAAGGAAATACATACCTCAAAGAGACCTAAAGAGAGAACCAGAGAAGCTGTGTAAAGTGTCAGTGGAGTTCCCATGGAAGAAGCATCATATTAAACAACTAAACTAGATTCAAAAAGTCACAAAAAAGAGACAGAGAAATACAAATGCAGCAGAGGAAGAGATCTAACATAGCAAATCCAGCTGAAATTACAGGAGAGATTTGAGGAGATCATCGGTTATGGTCAAAAACTACATTGAATTGACCACAGAACGCGCAACTGAAAATACCACTAAATTTGCAATGATCAGATAGTAGTATCTCAAGATTTACTTGAGGAAAGCAAAACAATTGAACTAATAACACGTTCCAGAAAAGTTCAGTACTATGTACATGTTCAAGAGAACTCATTTGGAACAAAACGGCATCAAGCAATGTTAGCAGCTTCCACTTAATATAAAATCTTTAAACCAAACAGTCATTAAGCTAAACAGATAAATGTATCTATACAACGCAATGGTGTTTGTCAATCATTCAGGGCAGCCATCATGACTACTGCAAAACTGTACTTCTAAGAAAAGTTTTTTCCCCTATGACAATCTACAGAGAAAGCTGGCACAATCAATGGGAATTTCAAGCCCTGACTGCAGCATAACCGGGAAACTGTCAGGCCTGAGCCCAGCCATTGCATCACATTAAGTTAAGATGGATGAAAGGATATACTGCTCATCAGTAAAAGATTTTAACCCCAAAAGTAGAACCATGTACATGCCCAACCAACTACTTGACTTCTCACAGAACAGAGTCAAACGCAACCTGGAAATGAGCAGTATGTCTTGGCTTTGGATAAGATGCATTACCAAGACCTTGAAGCAGTCTAAGAACATCAGCAGTATCATCTAGGTAATACTTGGCTTTGCTTGGCTTTTGGCCAACAGTGCAGGCAAAGATATCTGGGGCAGCAGCGACTGACGGACTGGATACACTGCTTAATATGCTCTCAAACATGTCCTCATCTGATCTATCGTCTCCAATGCACATAACAAAATCAGGTGGTTCCCCACTTTCCACCATCATTGAGAGGACCTTTTGTGCTACTAATCCTTTAGTCACACCCTGCAACCAAGCACCAACAAGTAAAAACTTTTGAAGAGCATAATGCAACATGCACATGTCTGTATTTGTACCAGACACAAAATACATGAGGGAGGGAGGTCTTACTTGTGGCTTGACTTCGACAATATGTTGGCCCCTTGTAACAACTGCAGGTTCGTTTGAAAGTACATTTTCCAAATGATCCAACAGTTCCTTTGCCTGACAGGAGCCAAAGTCTGGGTCTGCATCCTGATGGTGCCACACCAAAGCACTCTCTTTAGGTTCAATATATGATCCATCAGTTGTTTCTGTGTAAAGTTTCATCACAGGTTCCACAATCGGTTTCCACTCAAGATCGGAAGCCAAACATTCCCAATCCAACATTTTACTACCCCTGCAACATGATAGAAACCCGGTTAACATGAAGATATCCAAAAAAAACTTCAGCAGAAAAATTCTAAATAAGAAATTATAGGCAACTGGGACAAAGGACCATGTCATGTTCACATAGAATATCCATACCTTATGAAATACCCATGTTCAGCAGCTATTCCGAGCTTTTCACACGGTGCAAGCCATTCACTTAATGAGTTCCTTCCTCTGCCACTAACAATATACACGGTGTTTTTAGGATCATTGCTTAAAGAATTCAACAGTGTAATAACTTCAGCACTAGGAGCTTTAATCAATGACGACTGAGGTACAACAGTGCCATCATAGTCCAAGAATATTGCCCTTCTCTGTGTCCTCCTATATGAGGAGACGATGTGATCAATAGACAGCTTTCTAAAATTCGGAGAAAGTGCAATAACTCTGAAGCCCAGGCCCAAACCAATGCCCCAGCAACGCTTACTATAATGATCTTTGCAAGCTCTTTCCAAATCCTGCATAAAGCTACGAGCCCAGTAAGCTACATCATGAGAGCTTACATAGCGGTAGTGCTTCTCATGACGAAGTTGTTTCTCGGAATCGGACATTGTAATGGCCACATTTAAAGCCTCAGCCACAGCTTCAATATCCCATGGATTTACCCTAATCGCTCCACTCAGAGATGGGGAACAACCAATAAATTCTGACACAACAAGCATGCTAGTTCTACGAGAATCAGTTTTAATACCCATAGACTCATCCATACCAGGAGAACCTTGCCTGCAAACAATATACTTGTAAGGCACTAAGTTCATTCCATCCCTTACGGCATTCACTAGGCAACATTCAGCAATAGCATAGTATGCAGTCTTCTCATAGCGAGGAACCGGACGATCAATCAAAATTACAGGCTCATAATTAGATCTACCATAAATTCGGTTGATCCTTTCAGCAGTTGAATATGTCTCCCTCTTTGCTTCCTGAACATCTTTGCCTGAGCTACGAGCGGGATTTACTATTTGAACAAGAACAAGTTTCCCCTGCAAGTTCTGGTCCTGCTGTAGTAGGAACTCAAATGCTAGTAACTTCAAACTAATGCCTTTAAAGATATCCATATCATCCACACCCAGAATTACCTTCTTCCCCTTGAACTGTTCTTGAACTTCTTTAGCTTTATCAATTGTAGAAGAAAAATTCATCACAGACTCAAGTCGACCCATATGTATGCCCACAGGCAGAATTTTGATGTAAACTGTACGACCAAAATAATCAAGTCCAATATGTCCTCGTTTAGATTCATAATCTAAACCCAACATTCGACTGCAGCATGACAGAAAGTGACGTGCATAATCAAAGGTATGAAAGCCAATTAGGTCGCAATTTAACAACCCTTTGAGAATATCATCCCTAACAGGAAGTGTTCGGTAAATTTCTGACGAAGGAAATGGGCTATGAAGAAAGAAACCTAGCTTGACACGATGGTAGCGCTTCCTCAAAAATGTCGGGAGAACCATGAGGTGGTAATCTTGAATCCAGATATAATCATCTTCAGGATTAACCACTTCCATAACCTTATCAGCGAAAACCTTATTTGCAGAGACATAAGCTTGCCACATCTGCCGGTCAAAACGATCTCCATGATCAGGACATATTGGAAGCATGTAGTGGAAAAGAGGCCAAAGTTGCTGCTTACAGAAGCCGTGATAAAACTTTTCCTGGATATCATGGGGTACAAAAGTAGGCACACACTTGAACTCCTCAAGAAGTCGCTGAGCAACTTCCTCCTGTTCACTGGGTTCCACATCAACCTTCAGCGAACCCACATAGACAACCTCATTTTCAGGAGAAAACCCATCCTTCAATTGCAATAAAAGAGAATCCTCATCCAAACTGAACACCCACTTTTTAGCTGTTGTATCCCTTTGAGCATGCAAAGGTAGCATGTTAGCTACAATAATTTTTCGCTCTCGACATGAGGACGACATACTATCTGAATCACCATCATTGCTTCCATAACCATCTGCGATGATTCCAGGAACTGTCATCACACGAGGAAGAGCTCTAGGTGTCTGAGGTATATCTAGTACATCTCCAGATGCCATGTCCAAAAGATTAGCACAAGACCTTGATGGCATGATTATAAAGTAAAATTTGGTCTATGTTGTTAAACGCGCACTGCTGGAATTTAAAACCTATGCTTGAAACTTTCAGCCCCTAAGCAATTTATGCAGTAACCTACAGCATCAACAGGTGGAAAAGACATTATTATTTTGCCAACAAATTCATCATAAGACGTGATTCCTAACATCATCACAACATCAGATAATAGACCTATGGATTGGATGGGTTGAGGATATCCTATCAAGCATCAAGCCGGGAATGGCAAATAAACTAAAAAGGCAGGAATAGAAGTGTCAAGAAATATTTAATCTCAAACTTAAAAAGGCGGGAAAAGTATCGAGTTGATAGACCTGTCACAACATTGCAATGATTCATTTCAATCACATAATAACAATGACATGAGATGCAGCACCATGGAATTTGACAGCAGTAATAGTTTTAAAAGAAAATTTACAAGCTGACAAGTGATATATATGGAAGCTATAAATATTAACCGATTTAGCAGGATGAAGGGTTGTTTATATTATAAGGTGGGAATCCAACGCATATGAAGAGAAATACACATTTCCAAATGTCATGGTATAAGAACCTGGCATTTATCATCATAACCATATCATGGCTTTGATAAACCATGGCTGCCCGAGTAGCAACAGCAGTTACTATTGAGCTGAAATGGGCAGTGAACAAAAAAGCAAGTACCATTAATAAGTCTAGTCCTAATTTCAGTATGTTGAATAAGCTCGGTGGATGGTTCATAATGAACCTAAGAATGATATGTTTGTACTAAATCCAACCCAAAACTCATTTGAAGCCGAGCGCACCTAATCATGCACTAGCTCCAAGAGTACCATTAATAAGTTTAGTCCTAATTTCAATGTGTTGAATAATCTCGGTGGATGGTTCATAACGAACCTAAGAATGATATGTTTGAAACAAACTCAAATCCAACCCAAAACTCATTTGAAAGCGAGTGCGCCTAATCATGCACCCACTCCAAGCTCTGCAATTAAAAGGATATTACAGAAAGGTCAACCATTAATCCTTTTCTCTCTCTTGAGAAACTACTTTTGATGGAGGAATAAACATTCCAAAGTGCTCACAAAACTATGGCATTTATTCACTGTCTACTTTCTGAATGTAGCAATTATGGGTAAATGTGCTCATGATGAATTGCACTATCCCTTTTACATTAAAAGAGAAGTATTGGATATTCAATGCTCCTTCAAACATTAAAATTTTAACTCCATCCGTTTCAAAAAAGAATGACCTTCTTTCCTTTTCGCGGCGGCTTGGCTTTTTTAAAGTGATTTATAAGTAAAAAGCCAAAAGTCATAACTTGGGGACCCCCTACTCTTGGCTTTTTTTGCCTTTATTGTACTTTTTCAGCATTAAAAAAGTGCTTTGACGCACTTTTTTGTGTTACCCACACACTTTCAAAACTTAAAAAGTGCTTAAAGGCCAAGAGCTTTTAAAAAAAAAGCCAATCCAAACACCCACTTAGTCCATCTCAAAAAGAATGCTCCCTTTTCTTTTTTGGCAAAGCTTTAATTCTAACTTTCCACATGATATATTTAAGGCCACAAGATTAAAGGGTATTTTTGTACATTTGACCTGATTTTAATTTAGGACCTTACTTTATTTTTTTAAAACTTCGTGCCAAGTCAAACCAGGTCATTCTTTTTGGAACGGAGAGAGTATATATTTGTCAAAGGTGGGGTTTAGGACTGACGCGATGCTCACTTTTTTCATTTGCACCTTCACTAAAGTTTGTGCTTTGCGCTTAAAGCCCTGATGGACCTTAGACCTTGGCACTTTACGCGTTTTTCAACTTTGATAACACTACTACAGAATACAAGAGGATTGAAATTTAACCATCAAATTGGATATGCATACAATCTTAAAAACCTGTAAAAGACAACTATATCTATAGATATGGATCATAATAAGATCCATCCTTATCATCTGTGTAATAAAGATGGTGGTGAAGTTTGACCTTCGAGTCAATGGTAACATCTTATTTAACCCCCAAAAACCCCAGAAAGTACAACCTTGTGATTTATTTATTTTTTAAAAAATAGATATACAAACACAAGAAAGTTTGGAAAGAATTGATAGTTCAAACAAGGGCATCAACTATCTGAACATTGATGGTGTCAAGCATAAAATACTCACCAGAAACATCTAGTCTGGCATCAAGCAAGGAACTCAGAAGGATTTTGACCCTATGCACTGAACTCGCAAGGGACCTGCTGAGTACAAAGATTCAAATAGCTTGCTCAACTTTGAACTTGCCTTTGCTAATGAGCCAATTACATCTTGTGAGCATCAAATGCAATAAGCAGACATTTGTGACACGCCCTGGACCAAACTTCGTCCATGTCCATTTCCATATAACAAGATCTTTATGTGATCATACTAGGGATAATTATCCCTGCTGGAACTTAGCTAAGAGCCTAAAAAGAAACTAAACGCCTGATTTCCTGTCAGTCCATCACGGCATATTTATGATATTTTGTCACCTTATTGGTGATTAAATTTAATTCTTTTAACTTTTAAGGTTTTACACTCAATTTTATATTGATCAAGTTGTAAGTTTGCGTGGTCCACATGTACAAGGAAACAAAAAATTGAACAATTCAATGGCTACAAACGGTCCATTTACGCCCCTCTCAAAACTTGTGAAGGTTTTCCAATTTATTAACTTTAACTTTAACATTTTATTCAATGAAAAATGTGAACTCCACAAGCATATTATTGTGCTACAGTTCCTCTTTCAAAACTAGCAGATTTTTTTCTACAGAGAAAGATTTGCCATTTCCTACTCATTAAAGAACGGAAATTCACATACAAAGTCATGCATGCCCATCATCTCCAAGTAACACACCACATTACAACTCCCTGTGCAAACTCCGAATCTAGGTGCTTTCGCGTCCCATGCATGCCCATGATCTCCAAGTAACTCACCACATTACACCTCCCTGCGCAAACTCCGCATCTAGGTGTTTTCACGTTCCCTCTTTTCTTTCTTTCACTCTCATTTATGACGCTGCCTCAACAAACATTCTAATGCATGAGCATAACAGCTATGTATCTAGCTTTTTCTCCAAAATTTACTTACACAGTTGTTAAATGAATCCGCTTCCGAAGTTATTATTTCCAAACCTCTTATGCCTTTGATATGAGCATGACATTACTAGTACAATACATAATGTTTTCAGGGCATTAGATTCCTAAATTTAGTAAATCTGATTGGAAGAAACAAATACAACTTATCTCAACTTTGCACAAAACAACCACTTACTGCTGACAACTTCATTTCCATAAACCATTTCAACTCCTCCTTAGGTTTTAAGTTATCACAAAATCACGAAATCATAAAACCGTTTTGAATTAATTAAAGAATCTTGGAATGAAAAAAATGGATAATTTCTGTATCGACAGTCCGTATAAGACAAAAATCCAGCCATTATACCAAGTCGAAATACAAGTGTAAACATATAAACAAAAGGAATAAGGATCTAAATATCTAACTGAACAATTAGAAAATGAAAAATTCTCACCTTAAATTTAATTTAACCAAATTGTCAAACTTCTGAAGGCTCAGAAAATATTCAAAACCACTGCAAAAACAAACAAAAAAAACCACGAACACCACATAAGATTCACATAGCTTGCTCAACTTTGAACTTGCCTTTGCTAATGAGCCAATTATATCTTGTGATAATTGGATGCAATAAGCAGACACTGTGTTTGTCCATGTCCATTTCCATATAACATCATCTTTATGCAATCATACTGGGGATAATTATCCCTGCTGGAACTTAGCTAAGAGCCTAAAAAGAAACTAAATCCCTGATTTCCCGCCAGTCAGTCACGGCATATTTATGATATTTTGTCACCTTATTGTTGATTAAATTTAATTCTTTCAACTTTTAAGGTCTTACTCTCAATTTTATATTGATCGAGTTGTGAGTTTGTGTGGTCCACATGTACAAGGAAACAAAAAAGTTGAACACTTCAATGGTTACAAATGGTCCATTTACGTCCCTCTCAAAACTTGTGAAGGTTTTCCAATTTATTAACTTTCTTTTCAACTTTTTATTCAATGAAAAATGTGCAGTCCACAAGAATATTATTGTGCTAAAGTTCCTCTCTCAAAATTAGCGGATTTTTTCTACAGAGAAATATTTGTCGTCTTCTACTCATTAAGAACGGCAATTCACGTACAAAGTCATGCGTGCTCATGATCTCCAAGTAACACACCATATTACACCTCCCTGCGCAAACTCCGCATCTAGGCTCTTTCACGTTCCCTCTTTTCTTTCTTTCACTCTCATTTATGACGCTGCCTCAACAAACATTCAAATACATGAACATAACAGCTACGCATCTAGATTTTTCTTCCAAAATTTACTTCCACAGTTGTTAAATGAATCCGCTTCCGAAATTATTATTTCCAAGCCTCTTCTGCCTTTGATATGAGCATGACATGACTAGAACAATTCATGATGTTTTCAGGGCAATAGATTCCTAAATTTAGTAAACCTGATTTGAAGAAACAAATACAACTTATCTCAAGTTTGTACAAAACAACCATTTAATGCTGACAACTTCATTTCCATAAAACATTTCAACTCCTCCTTAGGTTTTAAGCTATGAGTGACAAAATCGGGAAATGATGAAACTGTTTCGAGAAAATTAAAGAATCTTGGAATGAAAAAAAAGGGATAATTTCTGTATCGACAGTCCGTAGAAGAAAAAAATCCAGCCATTATACCAAGTCGAAATACAGGTACAACCATATAAACAAAAAGAATAAGAATCTAAATATTTAACTGAACCATTAGAAAATGAAAAATTCTCACCTTAAATTGAATTGAACCAAATCGTCAACCTTCTAAAGGCTCGACAGCAAAAATTCCGAATAGAAAAAATCCAAAACCACTGCAGAAAAAACAACGAACAACACATCAATCTCTAATCTCTATCCTTTTTGTCACCAAACAACATATACAAGAGTTTCCATGTGAAGAAACCTCCAAAACATGAAATTCAATAAAAATAAACAACATAACAGAAAACGGAGGTTCATCTACTGTACCGGTGACCGAAAAACGGTGATGACGTCAGAATCTGATGAATTCAGGAAGCACCGAAGATTATCACATACATGAAGAGAGAGAGAAAGTGTAACTGTGTGTGTCTGTGAAGTTTTTAATGGAAGATAAAGAGAGAAAGGAGATCAGAATGTGTATTTTCGCACAGAGAAGAAGAAGAAGAAAACAAGGAAATGGTACAAGTATTGATGCAATAAGTACTATTTCTATAAAATAGCGAAAAGCTTGACTTTGGGCTTTGGGTAGTGTCGTTTTACGTGTGAGAAGATAAAGTCGACCCTTCTTAACCATGGTTAACTATGAACTAACCATGGTTACCGTTTGTATACTAACTTGTGATTTTTGCCACTTTATTTAATTTCTTATTTTACAATTTTACACTTTTATCCTTACCTAATATTTAAGGATTAGTATTATTCGTCCCGTCTCATTTTATGTGTCATTATTTTTTTGTTTATAAATATTTTTTATTATAAATAAAAAACTTTAAAAAATTTTATACTTAGTTAAATAATTTATAATTACATAAATACTTACACATTATTTTAAAAGATAATTTTTTAATAAATTTAAAATATTATATTAAATTAAATAATATCATATAAAATAAGACGGAAGGAACGCTAATTTAGTATTGCTAACTTCTTCCATGCCTTTTTGTTTTATTATTATTTTGTGTTTTTGCCTTTAAGATTTGTCATTTTTCTTTCCTTTAGCGTAGTTGGAGGATACATGACTATTTTAGATGGAATTAGGTAAGATTTTCACTTAAATTAAATTATGCTAATTAGAAGTTGTTTAAGAATATTTGCATTATTTTTTAAAAGTAGTATTTGTTTTTTAAAATTAACTTAAATTCATGCATTGTCAAATTAGAAATGGAACAAGAATTTTTAAATTTATGAGTTTAAATAATAATTAGTTTTGCTTACTGAGTTCTCGACAATTATTTGTACATACTAAATATTTTTTTTAAACAAACATATAAAATATTTCAATAAAATTATTGGACTTTATTGAACTCGTAGTAATTAATAAGCATTAAACCTTATAATGACTCATTTTAAGTAAATGTGTTCCCTATATAAAGTTCTTTATTCTCAAAAATCAAACATTAAATTTCAATAAATTAAGAACAATTATCAAGCATTATGACTCGATCAGAGAACAACATTATATGCATTATCGCACAAAAGATCTTTTGTTATTTAATATGCATAAGTTATACATATTTTCTCATTCAATGCACAAAATACAAATAAATAAAAGTTCTTTTGTTAAAACTTTGGACCACAATTTTCTCTTTTACCAAAATATTGTTAACAACTCCACTTAAAACTCATATAAGACAATTAGGGCCAAAGAGATACCACTAATAGATACAGAAATTATTATAAAAAGAAAAATTAAAAATAGCCCATAGAATCTTCATATGGATTTATATAGTTTCTTTTTGTTTTCAAATAAATTAATCAAATGGATTTTTAACCATCTTTTACCTTAAAGAAAACAAGGTCAACAGAAAAGTTGAGATGCAATATTAGTGGTTAACCAATACCATGAAAAAACTACTACCTAAACTAATTCTTTGTATGTTTAGGGTTGCTAAAAATCAGTCGATCACAAAGCATTGCATATTAATGCGATTTACAAAAAAATTCAACAGATGTGATATAGACAAATTATCTTAGTACAAATATATTAGTATTGTTTTTACGATCCAAATTTGCGATATATAAATGAAATTTTTTTGCATATAACCACTCAAAAATATCTTAATTATGTTTCATAGATATAGTTTGGGTAATTACATTTCATAACTATAGTTATACTGGCATTTATATAATTCACGCAACATTTGTATATGTTTATATAATTTGATATACAATTCATGGTTTTTGTAAACCGTTTGCATATTTTGCTATACAATTCGTGCATAACGTTTGTATAATTCGCTATACAATTCGAAGTGTTTGTATAATTCGCTATACAATTCGAAGTGTTTGTATAATTTGCTATATTGTTTGCAGATTCATGCACAAGTTTTATATAATCGTGCACAATATTTGTATAAATCGCGTAAATTATATAAAATTTAAATTGTAATTACAGCTAGACGTTTGTTGTAAGCGGTAATTAATTCAAACTATAATTATATTAGCTAAATAACTAATATATATGTATTTATCCACATAATTTTTTTTATATAAATCACGTAAAAATAACTTTATCGTTGTAGGATTAGTCCTATAATAAACAATGTTATCGCGTGGAGAGTGTAAAAAGGGTTGCTAGTTGTTTATTGAAGGAGGTGTGTACTTTGTTATTTTAATGAAGAAGTTTAGGTCAAATGTGGATAAGCTAAGACTAATTAATCTTTCCATATGCCTTTCTTGATAGACTCCAACCAATGAGAAAAGTACAAAACAAGTCATATTATTATATATATTTATTAGTACAATATAATATAAGATTAACAAACATCTTAATCAAACACGATAAAGGAGATCCATTAATTACACGATCTTTGATTAGTAGATAAAATAGTACATAAATGGCATCCTTAAATTACTTATGGAATATGCTTTCCCCCCACCCCCAATAAGAATCATTAAAAGACCACAAGGAATTATATATATGCAACTAAAATACATATAAAAATATGAGTTTAAATTATATGCACTATCAGTGTATAAGATTTTTTATATTATTAGATTATTTTAAAGATAATTATCATATTTTTTTCAAGTAATATTTATACATTTTCAAAAGAATATAATTTAGAAAAACATTAAAGGTAATTTGAATCCTAGTTGTACTATAATTTAAATTCCTTCCTAATTTTTAAATTTTTTTTCCTTTCTTAATTTGAATTCAAATTATACACTCTCTCTCTCTCTCTCTCTCTTTCTCGTAGATATTATATCGCGCTGGTAAAATGATGATGTTGCGATTCTTGTCTTTTCTTTTTATTTTTATTCCTTTCGTTTTTCTTAAATCATTCTGTTCATCTTTCATTTTGTTTAAAAAAAAACTTAATTTATGACATTTATATTTATAATCATAAAATAATTCTAATAAAATATATAATTAAAAATAAGATTTGAAAGAGATGGAAGATGTTGGGAGTTGTTCAAGAGATTTTTCGTCTTCTATGAAAAACACAACAATAGAAAAATAAAACGAACACTTCAAAAAATTCTTAATTTTATAGAAAAAAAACAATTAATTCTAAAATCAATAAACAAAATTTAAATATATAAAAAAAGGTTGGCTTTGATTGTAAATATAAAAATGCAATTTTTATGTATTGAAAAAAGAATGCACAAAAGATTACATAGTGAAGCAGAAAGAAATGGATATATATATATATGTTGGTAGAATAATTAAGAAAAAAAATATTTAGATTATAGTGGAAATAGTCAATAAAAAAATTGAATTATTTGTCAAAGAAGAAAATAGAGGATGAAACAGAGAGAAATAGAAAAGAAAGAGAAAAAAATAATAATTGTGTTGTACTTTTTAAAATATAAATAAATAAATATTATAAAAAAATACTTCTTGATAACCTGCCATAGCAAGTCAATATTACCTGATGATGTAACAATTTAATATACGACATTGCACCAAAATTAAACTCTAAAAATATTGAGTATTTATCGTTTACTATCTAAATGGAAGAATATGACAAGATAATTCTTGAAAAAAAAATCAACCTTTATTTAAAAGTATACAGAGCTTGATACTCTAGGTCGTGAAAATAGAGAAATTAAATCCATAACTAGAAGTGTTTAGCTCTTAAATATTGGGGCATATTGATATTAGCAATAGTTATGAAAAATATTTAATTTGAACTTTTGAGGGTTCTATTAATTTTTAAAATTTTAATCAGTTTGTATCTTTTTTATTTTTCACCTTAAAAAATGAACATTTTAGAATTTTAAAGATTTAGTGCGAACAACCGTGATTGAGATTTAGAATCTCTATATACTTGAAGAATTATGTCTCAAATATTCTTAATTTAGGAGCAATTTGCACACTTAGTGTTTATAATATTAATTATGTTTTTTGTGTAAATACTTTTTGATTGTTATAGCACAATTATGGAGGATATATATACCCCCTCAAAATTATTTTTACTTGGTTCTCATGGAACGTTAAATACAAATTCTTTGTCTCATTCATTTTAACAAATTGAAAGAGATTTTTTTTTCTCTTAATATTGTCATTGTTATAATATTACTTATGAAGTTATAATAGTAAAACCTAGATTTTTAAAACATAATTAATAAATACTTAATAATACTAAATTTTTAAAGGGTGTCAAGGTAACAAGGGTTAAATAAATTTGAATATAACTAACCAAAATAAATACTTAATAATACTAAAATTTTTAAAGGGTGTCAAGTTAACAAGGATTAAATAAATTTGAATATAAATAACACAAAAATTTAGTTCTACAAAATATTGATAGTTATAATAAGATTAGTCACAAGCGCCCGTCCTCGCACAGGTCTAGTAGAAATGTTTTAATCTCAATTTTTGTGATGTGAATAGTTTTTTTTTTTTTTTATGTTTTTTCAAATTTTAGAAGCAGCGAAAGAAATATAATCAAATTATTTTGGAAATATTAAATTAATAAACCCGCATGTTTTTTAGCGGGTCTCATATAATAGTATTGAAGAGGCAGGCAGCTCTGACAAAATAAATTATTTGGGCTAATATTGTTAAATTATAATAGAAATAGCCGAAAAAATATAATCAGACTGCTTTGAAAATATTAAATTGAGTAACTCACAAAAAATAATTTATCATGGCTAACATTGCAAAATCATAATTGAAGCAATTGAAGAAATATAATGAACTATTTTCAAAATATTAAATTAATAAACACACAAATTATTTTTGTGGGTCTCAGAAACTCACAAAAATAATTTATTAGAGTCATGCAAAATAATTTATCGGGATAAATATTGTAAAATCATAATTGAAACAGCTGAAAAAATATAACCAAGTTGCTTTGAAAATATTAAATTAAAAAACTGACAAAAATAAATAATCGACTTGCTTTGAAAATATTAAATTAAAAAACTCACAAAAATAATTTATGGTGGCTAATATTGTAACATCATAATTGAAGCAATATTGTAAAATTATAATTGTAGCAGTTGAGGAAACATAATAAAATTGCTTTGAAAATATTAAATTAATGAACCTGCAAATTATTTTTATGAGTCTCATATAATAGCAGCGAAGAAACAGACAACTCAAACAAATATATTAACGAAAAGGTGTCTGCTTGTACTGCTTTATTCACACTTCTTAATGAATAATTATTGTAAAAATATCTGATTGTATAAAAATAATTTATGATACTTTTTTTCTTTCGAGAAAAAAGGTTTTAAATTAGGATTATTGTGAACGTGCTTTTCAATCTCTTCAAATATATGTCATGAAGACAGAGAAGGGCATTTTCCAAAAAAAAAAAAAATTGAAAGAAAGAGTTAAAACTACAATGGATGAGTCAGAATTTAAATAAATGACAAGCAAAAAATGAAAAGAAAAAAAAAAGCCCCAAATACTCTTTGATTTATTTTTTACTTGTCACATTGCATTTAATGAACATACTTATTAGAAAATAATAATTAACATAATTATTTATCATGCAAGAAGAAAAAGGACAAAGTCTCAAATACTCGTGATTTGTTTTTACTTGTCACATTATATTTAATGAACATACTTATATTTAAAAATAATAATTGATATAATTATTTATTACGCTATTTTCATTAATTGATATTTAGTATTATATCTTAAAAATAATTAATATTAAGAATAAAACATTAAAAAAATTATCATTTCTTTGATATAAATACTCTCTTTGTTCCATTTTACTTGTTCTTGGCACAATCTTTAAGAAAAATTAATTAGAAGTGTTATTTGACTAATATATCCCTTATAAATAATTAAATTTTAATCTGTGTATATCTTTTAATTATAGAATAATTAATGCTAAGGGTAAGTTAAAAAAATAATTATTTCTTTTAATTATCTAAATTAATACTCCCTCCGTCTCATATTATAAGGACATTTTTCTATGAATATTTGTCCTATATTATAAGGGTACTTATTAAATTAAGATCGAATTAATTATTCTTTTCCTATTTTACCTCCACCATTGATTAGTGTATCAATTATCTTTTCTAATTTAATTTAATATACATTGATATAAATGAAGGGTAAAATGATAAAATCTACTAATATATTAATGATTTCTTAATAATCGTGTAAAATAGAAAGTGCCCTTATATTATGGGACGGAGGTAATAACTGTTTTAGAATAATTATTTTTATTATACGTACTCCTAAAATGAGACTAAGAGGGTATTAAATGATAAATTAAATGTACCTTTAATAGAGTAACAACTAAAATGAGACTAAGAGAGTATTAAATAACAAATTAAAAATAAAAAAATCATTTTAATGAATAAATAAAAGGAAAAAAACATAATGAGCACTAATAATAATTTATGTGGAGAAAAAGGCATGCACCGTCGATTAAATTTCAATCACATAAGTGCACCTTTATCCATTCGTGCATTTATTTATCAACTTTGCTCATATTATTTTCACAACTAGTCATTATTTTGGCAATAAATATTTAAGTAAAAGTACAATTTCTTTATGATTGAGGGTCTATGGGTGAACCCTCCGTCTTTTAATACTGTTAAGTGGAAAGTTCAAACGGAAAAAAAAAATCTGTTACAAGGAATTATCAAAAGAAATTAGTAGAGCAGTAAATAATTTTTCATTTTTAATTAAGGATTTTAAGTAATGTTTTATCCCAAAAATTTGATTTTTTTTTTAGCAAATCGGGGGGTGGGGTGGGGTGGGGGGTGTCCTTGTATTGCTATCATAAAAAAGATACAAGGGCCCTCAAATTAAATTAAAATATTTGCAATAAGTTTTTCAATTAACATTTAAAATCATATCCCATTTATACAAACTAGTAATATTAATATATGTAATTAATACACGTTGAAAGATGATGGAAAAAAAATGCTGCTCGTATTTTTTTATTTAATAATTATTATACTCCAATTTTAGGTACAAAATAGGGAATGCCAAGGTATGCAGCCGACGACATAACCAATTCTTTTTTTCTTGGCTTAAATGTTTAAAGTAACGTTCAATAGAATTTATATTATCCGGATAATTTCACCTGATTACACATTTTAGAATATTAATATCATTAAAAACTTACAATTATTAGTACTATAAGTAAAAAGAATTTAAATTTCATGGCTAAAAAAAGACAATTCATGCACTAAAACTTTCGTTATATGCAATATTCGGGGATGAGCTTGATCACAAGGGTCTATTGTATATATTCATACTTTGTATTTCTGTTAAAGGTTGTTTTTAAGGCTTGAAGCTGTGAACTCTGAATACATGAAGGATTGCTTATCGGACGAATAATTTTACTTAACAGTTTGGCTTATCTGATATCGATTTTTAAATTTACTAATTCGCTAGTGAATTTATAAGATATCGATCGGTTCAGTAATGGATTAGCAATTATTGAGCATAGTTATCAGACGGCTCATATCTAATCTCTATGACACCTTTTATATATATATATATACATAGTTACACCTTACAAAAAAAATAACTTTTTAAATTATTTTAAATGCAGAGTGAATAGTGAAAAAAATAATAGTACTAAAAACACTTTAACATTTATTATAATTAAGTAAAACAAATAGTAACAATATAATCAGTGAATAAATTTATTATGATCAAGTAATTTAATAAAATAAAACACTTACTACTTAAGCATAAAAAATACATATTTAAAATCATATATTATTATATTTTATCAACATAATATAACTATCGAGTACATATAAATTTTTATCGACTATTGTGGGTAAATTAAATTGAACCAAGGTGAAGTAACGGAAGTGACAAAAAAAAAAGTTGTGCCACCTACTAGGAGGTTGGCAACAACTGGATAATAAAATTTAATGTTTTTTCCGTACCCGACATTAGTCCCCCTTTCTTGACCTTTTTTTTTTTTTCAAATTATGTAGGTTATTATTAGTTTTTCTAAAAGAAATTTTAAAAAATAATTGTAAGATTTGGCCAATGGACACTTCGAAAGGGTACCATTAATTAAGAAATAGAAGTGGTAATCTTGTCATCATAGACTAATTTTTGCAATTGTGACTCATTTTTTATGGAGATACTAATTTAATTTAATTTGTTGGCATTGTTTATATGTCTTAATCTTATAGGTTTTGTTATGTTAAGCGTGCTTTTTTAATCAAATAAATATCTTAATTGTACATGAAAGGATTATATATTTTTAAAAATAACTGAATAAGAATAACAAGAAAAAAGTAACGTATAAATTAAATAACTAAGAGATAATGTGTGTGAGAATTAGTAGTCAAAATAGAAACTAATTAAAACCTTGTCATTTTCCGAAAAAATTGTAAATGCTTTATACTTTTTCATATGCGCAAATAAATGGGGAATTTTTGATATAACCACTTAAAATTTTTTAATTATGCTCCATTGTTATAGTTTCAGTATTTACATTTTGTAATTATAATTATAGTAATGTATGTATATTTTGCACAATATTTGTACATGTTTATATGATTCGCTAAATAATTGGCAGTTTTTGTATAAGATTTGTATATTTCGCTATATAATTTGTACACAACGTTTACAATTTGCTATACAATTCATAGTGTTTGTATATTTCGCTATATAATTTGATTTGCGCATAACTTTTGTATAATTGAGTACAATGTTTGTATAAATCACGCGTATTATCCAAATTTTTAAATTATAATTATAGTTAGATGTTTGCTGCAAACCGTAATTAATTCAAACTATAGCTATATTAGTTAATTAACTAGTATATGTTTATTTATCCACGTAATTTTTTCATAAATATACATTGATTAAGACTTTTAGTTTGCTAGAATGTGTTGAAAATTTTACGGAAAATAATTTTTTTTCAAATGCTATAATTATTTTTTGGGCAAAATGATCCTACTCCACATCATTTATAATAAAATTTCGATTAAAAATCACTTTCTTTAATGTTATTTTTTATTTCGCAAAGCAAGTTAGTATTAAATAAACTAGTTGAGATAACACAAGTTATCCCAAAAATATAATTTATATGTTAAAAACTTTCAAAATAAAAAAAGAACTTTCATAAAGCAACTTTGAACATGATACAAGCAAACAAGGAATTAGTACATGGTCGGCATTTCAAACAAAACTCAGTTGCATATTATTATAAAATTATTTGACAAAAAGGAATATATAACTTATTTAATTATTTAATTACTTCAAAGTGACAATTTTTTATGTGTATTATCCAGTAAATCTGCATTAGGTGACTTTTCATAATCATAAGTATTGATATCGACTCAAATCCACAACAAATAAAAATTTTCAAATTTAAATATTAATTTTTAACGTATTAAAATTTACGAGTTACAACTTATTCGAATAATTCTTACCCATTAAGACAAAAAATTCAACACATCAGAAAAATTTGAAAAAAGTAGATAATTACAAAAGATAAGTTTAAAACAACAGCTGATGTGGATAATATATCAAATGGATAAAGGAATCAAACTTGTAGCGATAAAGTACTAAGTACTCATATTTCATTTTTAATCAAAGATTTCGAGTTTGAATTCACATAGATATGAAGTTATTTTTGTTAAACATATTTTCTATTGAATATAAATTTTTTTGTGTGAGATATCGAGGACATGACCGTAGGTAAAAAGGAGCAGAGATCGCGTATTATTGTATAAGGTTAGACGGCTAGTAGGGATAGAATGATATCTGACCTTGTAATATAGTAAGTTAGTAGAGATAGCTGTATCTTTATATATTGTGTTATTATTGTCCATTATTTATTTGTTACTTTTGTTATCTTTATAGATTATCATTTGCTTTCCACTCTAATTGTTTTGTTTCGTATCTAGTGTTTTCTATTTTTTGGATAATATTTTTGAAATGAAGATTTTTCGAAAACAATTTTTATATCTTTATGAGCTAGTTATAAACTCTGTATATATTTTATCCTTTCAAATTCTCACTTGTGAGATCTCACTGTGTTGTTGTTTGAGATTAAATTTGATTGTATCCTAAATCCTTTCTTTGGGACCCAGCACTTTGCATATCTTATCCAATAACAAAGCTCCACGTCAATATCGTACATGTCAAAAGGCTCCATGCGGGCTAGTCCAATCACATTAGCACGTCAGCATAATTAGCCTGTGGGATGCGGGAGTTTTACATAATTGACATGTTATAATTTTCTTACTACTTGACAAGACTTTTTTCATTTTTAGCCTATCAAAAAAAAAATAATAATAAAAATTACAAACATTCTCTTTCAAGAATTACATTTATTTGAATATCTTTGTTTTGTCGTTAACATATATACTTCATTCGTGGATTTTTATTTTCATGTTCAATTTGGAATGGTCTATAGGAAGTAGTTAATAAAATAATAAAATATAATATTTTTTTTAATCAATAACAATAATATTTTCATTTTATTACCTTATAGAAATAGATAAATCATTTCTTAAAGACTCTTAATTTAAATAAAATCTGTAGTAAAAATAAAATAATACAATAATTGAAACATGAAAAATACTGTTGAAAGCTGAAATTGAAAATCAAACAATTACAAAATAAGTGTTAATTTAAAAGTAAGAAGGTCAAGTATGACCACTAAATCTATCTTTTGTAGGAAAGAAAAGTTATTTTCGATAGACCGTCAACTCAAAAATCGAAGAATATAGCAAAAAAATCAGTGACAAAAAAAATCAAAATACATAATTTAATGAAGTAACGAATAGAAAGAAAAACATATTAAATAATAAGAAACTACATGATTACTAAATACTACTACTATTATTTATTGGACTAGCCCCTCTCTCCATCTTAATCCACAACCTTCGTACCTTCCTTTCTAGGATCATATCATTAGTAGGTTGAAGTTATATTATATCTTATTTAACAGTCTACCTCTGTATTCTTAATCCTTGATACACCCTTATCATGATCGAAAAGTGTTCCAAGTCATTTTTCATTTTTCTATCCGATTCTTCACCCCCGCCCCCACCCCCTCCCTCCGATCCTCTCGTATATATTCTTATTAATAACCGCTCTTATATAAATCATCAATATACCCTAGGCTCTAGCTAGCCTCCAAATATTTTTAGGGACCTTCTAAATACTTAATTATGACATACTACACTTGTTTGATTTAACAAGAATTCCAAATAAAATACTTTTGGAATAGATAGGAAGATTCTTTCCCAAAATATCACCCTTTTTTTCCCTGTAAAAGTCACGTTAAAGCATAACTTTTAGTTTCAATTCGAATTTCAATTTAGACACCAGATGGAAAAAAGAAAAACTAACTTTGCCCATATTGTTGAAACGCCCACTTTACTTGATTATATATACACACACAGATCAAGAAATGATATTAGCCAGAACCCATGTGAATTTCCATGTGCATGGCTTCAACTCCAATACTCTCATCTATTTATTTCCTCCTTTTTCCCATTTAATTTGTCAAAAGTTTCGGTCACAAAGATTATCACTTCTTTTTTGGTGTTCCTTATTATTTATCCTCAAATTCAATTAAATTTAAATGCACATACACAGGATCCTCCCGATACCTTAATATCACATCAATTGAAACAGATAATATTTTCTCTATCTTATTTTAATTATTAAATATATTTAAAATAGTTACTAATTCAAATAACTAAAAGAGAATTAATTATTCTTTTTAACTTTATCCTTAACATTGAGAAACACATAAATAAATAAAATTAATTATAAAAAATATATTAGTTAAGTAATTTTTTCTTAAAAGTTGTGTCAAATCGTATCACTGAAAATTTTATTAGAAAATTTACATGTCATATTTTCTAATGACACTTGTATTAAGAAGAATGGTAAGTTTTTTTTTCCCTATTTAATCTTTTTTTGTAGTCATATTTTCAATTAATGATCCTAAATGAATATCAATTATTAATTTTTTTAGTTAGTCAAAGTCATTAATTATCAAGGGCAAAATAGGTAGAGTAGTGCATTTTACGCATTAAGATTGTAAAATAATATATATTAAGGAACATATATTTATAATAAGGAGGACATATAAAATGAAATGGAGGAAGTATGAGAATTTAGTGAACGATTGCGTACCAACAGTCAACAGACACCTAAGTAACAAATCAATACTGTTTCTTGAGTTTCGAATATTATCTTAATGGTTATGGGTAGAGTTGTAGTGAAAAGTGAAAAATATTTCATAGAATTAGTTATTCTTAATATCATAAAAAAATATTATTATTTTTTAATTAGAACTTTGAATCTGCGCATTGAATTTAGGGGTTACACGGAGGAATAAAAGTAGATTGAAAAAATATTAGGAGAGATGATCAGATAAGATACAATAAAATTTGATATGATCTTAGATAGAAATGAATGAATGTCGTGTATTAGAGTAAGAGACTAATAGACTAGTAGGGGTAGGTTGATATATAGTCTTGTGATATAGTAGGTTAGTTGTAATAGTCGTGCCTTTATATCGTATATTGTCATTATTTGTCTTGTATTTATTACCGTTATTGTATTTACATACTATTATTTATTTATCATTTGTTTTTCATTATTAATTATTTTTCTTTCCTTTTTTCTTTTTATTCATATCTAGTATCTTCTGCTTATGGAGCTTGACTTTTGAGATAAGAATTTTTTGGAAATAATTTCTCTATCTCTATAAAATAATACATGATAAAATTTGCGTACACTTTATCCTTTTCACACCCCAAACTTTACTTACGGGATTTCATTAAATATGTTAATAAAGGGGCTTCCTTCAATGCGAACGCAGGGCATAAGTGGGACCATCGGTTAGTGGGGCCAAGTTTATCCAAAACAGAGCATAATTCAGGGCAGTTTGCGATAAGATAACGTATGGGCCGACAAAAGTTTGGGCTTTGTCCCTATCCAGTGTGGGCCCACTTCCTTCTCTTGCATGGAATGTTTCAAACGTATACTTCAAGCAATGTAGCAGAATTTCTTTTCTCCTTTTCCACGTTTTGTTTGTCATTTTTATGTCCCCTCAAAATTCACACTATCTATTTGAGTCAAAAATGGAGTATTTGACGTCTCATTTGTTTGCCTTTAATGAAATTTAATCAAAAATTTAAATTATTTTTAAGATTTAATTTTAATTATTTATATAGTACTAATTATTAAGTGTGTTTACATTTTAAATTTTACAATCAATTAATGAGTTTGAATAGATATGAATGATTAAGATTTATAATAAAGTTTTAGTATCATTGAAATGTCTATTTAAAAATTTTGATTACTCCATCTAAAATCACCATTTTAACTAGAAGTGTCTAATAGACAGTGTCTATCACCACTAAGGGTGTACATGGTCCGGGTTGGTTAGAATTTTTTAAACACCAAATCGAACCATTTATGTCGGGTTTTTAATATATAAACCAAACCAAACCAATTAAATTCGAATTTTTTGAATTTTTCAATTTCGAATTGGTTCAAATTTTTTAAACACCAAACCAAATCAAACCAAACCAAACCAATACACACACACACATATGTGTGCGTTTATATATATATATATATATATATATATATATATATATATATATATATATATATATATATATATATGTGTGTGTGTGTGTGTGTGTGTATATATATATATATATGTGTGTGTGTGTGTGTGTGTGTGTGTGTGTGTGTGTATGTGTGTGTGTGTATATATATATGTATATATATATATGTGTGTGTGTGTACACATATATATACACACACATATATATCTATATATATATAAACATATACACACACACATATCTATCTATACATATGTGTGTGTATAAATATATATATATACACACACACACATATATATACACACACACACGCGCACACACACACACACACATATATATATATACACACATAATAGAACGGTAAGGGACTTATATAAAAGGGTAATAGAACGGTCTGTCAAAGTCTCTGTCTTCAAATTCGTAAAAGTCTCGGGTCTCTGTTATTGATATTCTAATTAGGTCTATAATTTCTTCTTTCAGGTCTTTAGGTAGAGGTCTTAGGGCTTGTAATATGGCGTATAGGGTCTCTAGTCTGAAGTAGTTGAAGTACGGGTGGAAATAATGGGTCATAAATTTTTTATTTTTTGTAAACTGTGTTGTAAACTGTGTATGAAAAATCCTACTCGGTACTTCCTCTCAAGACTAACCATGTATGAGCTTCCAATGAATATCCCCAACTTATATTATATATATATATATATATATATATATATATATATTTTTTTTTTAATACTCCTTTCAATCTTTTACACTTAAGCCGTAGTGGAAGTCATATAA
>DF365365.1:4645-18566 GCA_000787875.1 Solanum virginianum
TATTTTGACGCTACAAGCCTAGTATATTGGGTCCCCTAAGTAGCATGGAAGCATTGGTTTGTCAAGAAAATACTTTGTAATTCGGATTTGGCAATTTGAAGTTCTTAAATGGGTTTTTAAGGTATGTGATTTTTATGTTGTTTGAGTTAAATTTAAAGGTTGTATGCTTATGGGTGTATGTTAAATTGCAAGAAAACCATGAGGGATTGCTTGTTTAAGTTAATTATGAGCTTTTCGAAGGGGGTTCAAAATTGGGGCTTATTTGCTATGAAGCTATTTTTGTCTTACATCATGTGCTAGTGTTTTGATAGTGTAAAAATGGTTCTTGTGGGGTAGAAGAAACATTCGAAATGGTTTGTATGTATTCTTGAAGTGTTGGTCGAATTTGGATATGTATAGGTGATGAAATGTGGCATTTTAACGTTGTAAGGTTGCATTTGACGTTTGAATGATGTAATATGATTCTTGGAGGGTGTAGGAGTGTTTGAATGTGGTAAATATGTATCAACTTGATAGGCTGCCCTGTTTTTTAGTTTTGATAAGAAAATAAAGTGCGTTAGCGAAGTTAGTGAAGTTACGAACTTGGAAAGGCTTATATTGTTGTTGTTGTTGTTGTTGATGAAAATAAAGTGCGTTAGCGAATTTAGTGAGGCTATGAACTTGGAAAGGCTTATATTGTTGTTGTTGTTGTTGTTGATGAATTGGGGCTGAGATGGGTTCTCGGGGTGGTCTATTTTAAGGGGAAATTCTGGCAAAAGTTTTATAAAATTAGGGCTATGGTGATTATTGTAGATATTAGACGTCTGGAAGAGTAAGTCGGGTTGGCTTGACATTGGGGATAGTTGGACGAAGAAAGAGAGGTATGTAAAGCATTCCGTCTCTTGGCATGACTATGTTAAAAATAGAAAATGTGATAACTTTTGAAAAACCCCATTTCTTTGCAACCTAGCCAAATGTGCTTTATACTTGATTTTGGTCTTTCTTCATAATAACGAGCTATACACTTATGTTTGGTATCCTTAAGAATATGCAGTAACGGTAAGAGTTTGAAAAGAAATAAGTTAGTTTTAAACTAAAAGTTCCAATGGTTCCAGAAATACCAATGTTGGTGATCTTTAAAAGAAAGTCCAAAGTGCATTGGTAATGGTTCCAAAAATACCAATGTTGGTGATCTTTAAAAGAAAGTCCAAAGTGCGTTGGAAAGAAATCATTTAAGATTCTTCCTAGTAAATTCCATGACATAAATAAGATGTGATCTTTCTAATATGAACTAGTTCGGATTTCCATCGGTCAGGGAAAACCCACGATATCTCCTTCTTGAAATTTTGGTACTTCAAAGAGAATTTAAAATAAATATTAATAATAAGGTGTAATTCTCAAACATGAATGATTTACTGCTCTTTGGAAATTTTGATAATGAATATCTTTATGTAAGTTTCAGTAACTTTATCATAAACTAAAAATAAATGATACTTTGATTCCAGAAATAAATATTTTTCATATAATTAGAATTATGAAAGTGATTTTGTGCATATTATTCTTACGACTCTACTCGTGCCTATCATGACTTCGTTCACCAGTTCCCGGGCTGGTAGTTATCATGCGCAATATACTATATATATATTCCGAAGTTGGCTAGATACGACGGGGTCGGCTCGACCCAAGGGCCGGCTTCGCTTAGTTTGGTGATATAGTGAGATTGGGTCTTTGGTTTGGTGGCTTCATGCCACATTTGCTATAGGATTTGTTAGTTTAGGGACGCCGGCTCACTTATCCCACATTTGTGATTTGTGTCGGAGACTTTTCAGAGATTTGAACTTTCTGGTGTAATGCTGTGGTATTGTGCGAGTTTGGAGGTCGCCATCATTCCTGTACGTTATGCATTCATTTGATATTTTGAAAATAAAAAAGAAACATATTTTCTGATGTTTGCATATGAGTTTGAATCCTATACCTCTGATGGTCTATCGCTCTTATCTATATTTGTGCTTTCTGCTTTATATATTTGGTACATATTTCGTACTAACCTACTTTACTTTGGGGGCTGCGTTCTATGCCCGCAGGTACAGACGTACAGAGTAGCGGGCCACCAGCATAGGATCCCTGCCTGCTTTCTAAAGAGTTCCTTTGCTTCGGAGCAACTAGTTGGTATATTTGCTACTTTTTCATTTTGTATTATGTACTTTTATGGGTACGATAGGGCATTGTCCCATCTTTTGATTTCGTTGGTTTGTATAGAGGTCTGTGGATACCTGTGAGTATGGGGTTTTGGTAGTTTGTATTAGTCTATGTGTATATGATGTATGTTGGACGGTTTAACCGCAGCGGTGTCCTTGTCGGCCCGCATTTATGTATATATGTTTGTACTATTGCTAGGATATTTTTGTATGTAGGTGGGTAGTTAGTAAAATAGAGAAAACTCTGCTGAAATTTCTGTAGATGAGTTAGTTATCATAATTAAATTCTGGGTTAGCAGTGCTGTCTGAGTGCCCCGATCGAGTACTAGTCACGACCCATAGGTTGGGTCGTGACAATGCCTTAGCACCGATAGATTGAGGAGGTGCTCTTTTTTCTTGAACTATATGCCTAAGATAGGTTATGTGAAATTTTATTTGAAATGGGATATGTTACCGTAAGGAAGGTTGCTTTGTATATACGAAATAGAATGGGTTCCCATAAAGTGAAGTATAATGTGATATGATATTCTATATGTGGAAATCCTATCCGAAATGGAATATGTTCCCGTAAAGAAGGTTGCTTCATAAAAATGAGATGTATTCCCATAAGGGGAAGTGTGGTTTTCTTTTGGCAAGTAGACCACCTCTTTACCGATGAGGGGATTTTTCCCGTAAGGAAGGTTGCTTCATACAAAATGGGATGTGTTCCCATAAGTGAAGTATGGTTTACCATTAGCACTACCTCTATACCGATGAGGAGATTTCATCGGAATTCCAAGTAATAGCTCGCTTGGTCTTACTCATGTTATTTGAGGTCACATCCCCACTATATATGAGCATTACATTTCATGCATCATTGGTTTCTTGGCATATTATATACTCTTCTCTAGATATATGATCTTTTCTATATTAATTGCCCTTGTCATCTAACATTAAAGTGCAGGTTTCGTAAGTCACATGCATTGCATCCCTATACCTAGTACATTCAAACATACTAACACATACTTTTGCCCACATGATCTTACCATGTAGGGATTGAGGACTTTTATCATCCACTGTATGATACTTAGCTCAGATTCCAAGGTTGCTTGTTATGGTGAGTCTTATCTTCCAAGGACAATCCACCATCCTTCTACCTAAGGTATTTTTTTTTATCTATTTTATATACTTCGAGGGTGAGCTCAGGTATGTCTTAGCCCCCCAGCTATCATATGTTAAAGGCAATCTTGGACACCATGTAAACTCCTTTACCTTATAAGTTATGTGCTATGGTTGAAGTCTATGTTGTGGCTTGGTTACCTATTGATTATCATTATATGATTTGGTTATGAGATTTGCGGTTTGATTACGTGATATGATGTGAAAGATCCTGAGTCTCGAATTGCCCCCGTAGCGTGAGTCATACTTATCTGCCCCTTAGACTTTATGTGCTACGTGTTTTGTGAATTCATATTAATCCCTTTCCATAAGATATCCCTATAGTGTGAGTCCTACTTTTCTGTCCCTTAGAACTATGTGATTACTTTGAATGTGCTTCAGAACTAATGATGTGACTTTTGGTATCTTGAAGCTTGTTTGGGGTCTCTCGGGTTCCCATTCGCTGTGTCAAACCTAGATGTTAGGCCAGGTCGTGACATCATGTAATAAAAGTGACTTGTTAAACATATATAATTAGGTGTATTTGGTACATCTCTCCATCTTAACTTATATTTATAATTTTTCAAAGTAATAGAAATGGAGATATTAAGAACAATATTAAATCAACAAATTGCTTTATCAATAGACAATAATAAGAGGAACTGTTTTGCATACAAAAATATCATTTGGAAAAATTAAAAAAAAAGGAGGAGGAGAAGGAGATGTTGTTATGCATCTGCATCTTAAAATTGGTTAAATTGAAGAACTTCTGGGAAATGTGACTCGTGAAGAAGTTAATCTTAAATTGTAAAGAAATGAAAAATTATCTTGACCAAGTTGGATAATTAGACATCTCCTTCAAGTAGGATTCCGTTTTCCCACTCAACTTATTATAGTCTATTTGTATATTAATATTTAGTTCTGTATTATGTCTAGAATTTTTTTTTTCACATGCCAGGGTAGATGTTTGTCATATTTGACAATTTTAAAGTATATTTTACTTGTGTGTATGTGATGAACAAAATTGGATATGTGTAGATTATTTTGCTATTCCTTGAATCAAATGTAACTGATTAATTGGATCCATTTGAGCCCTAGTTATTATTGCCAAAATTGGCGAATACAACAAACTATCATAAAGAATTCATCTTTGGACTAGAAATAAGCAAGAGGTGGCATACTACAAACAGAAAGTGTACCTAATAAAATTGTGATTTTGATAATTGGAACATATATTTTAAAACCTTACTTTATTATATGAGATACAATATAAGATTATAAACTGTGGAAAGATTAGACTTATATTAAAATATTAAAGATATATGTCTTTGAGACCATGAGAATAAATAATTTTTTTAGTTTAATTAGTGGGTTCAAAAGCCCATTTTATTGAATTAAAAAAATTATTTTACAAATGAGAACCGGATGGCCCAACCTATCCGGATGAAAACAAACCTTAAAATATAGGGATATCTAGACGATTCTCCCACTTTCATAATCTTAGCCATTAAGACTTCAATGTGCCCCTTCACCTTTCTCATGTTCCCCAGATTCACGCATGTTCTTGTGGTCCTCTCCGTGTTCTGTGTGATGACCTAGTAAGTATGCCTCTTCTTCTCTGTTTCAACTTTTTCATAGTTGTCAATTCTCATGGTGTTTTCTTTTAACACTCCTTGTGACGCATCGCCTTGGCCTCCCCATTTTCATTTGTAAAACAAATTTTGATTCTCAATCTGCCTTGATCTGTAAGTCTCAACTCTGATTTCCTTCTTTTCCAAAACTTTTAGCCACTATTCTACCCTTCTTGACTTCTGGCTCTTTATTGCAGCGATTGGTGTACTCTTCATCACACCCTAGAGGTATTTACATACCGCTCCAAATGCTGGCTTAATGGGTCAACTTTTCGATAGATGCATGGTCTCTTTTTGCACGCCCTTTTGCTCTAGATAAGTTGTCATGACAACTATGTTTATTTGACTATGCCCTAATGTAAAAATTCCTACTAAATTCAAGGACACAATTTTTGTAAATGCATCCCCTTTTGTAACTCTCTGGAAAAATCTAGTATTACTGAAATCAAATTCACTTTTGTAGATATGCGCAAGCTAGAGATCTGTTGCTTATCGTATTTAGGATCTTACTAGTCATGCTAGGCAATTGTGAAAATGAGAAAAAATATTGTACGCCCTCTGATTTAGCAGTGTTAGCTATGTAATCTGCCAAAGTACTTGCTTATCTGAAAATGTGGTATACTTGAATGTTGATTGTCTCTTCTATGCACCGAATTTCCTCCACTATTTGCATGATTTCTCATGATATTTTCCACTCCATTAAAATAATTTTCTGTAATCCTAGTGAGTTTGTTTCTAGAACCACCTTCTCAAGGCCTTGTACTTTGTAGTACTTTACGGCTCTTAAGATAGTTGTAGCTTCTGCATAAATACCAGTAGCTACCCCTATGTATCCTGACTCAGCATCGACAAGGTTGCAAGCTCATTCCTTAGAAAAAATCCATAGGAGCTGATGCTTGAATTCCCTTTACTAGCTCCGTTATTATTTTCTTTCACCCAATAAAATATGGGACTTTCTAGTTGATAGCCTTGCATTGTAAGGCAAGTCTCTGCCTTTGTAAATAGTCAAAGCAATCATTCCAAGACATAGATCCTGTCTTCAGCTGTGGATAAATTACCTTGATCAGCATCTGTATGTTTTTGATGCATCCATATAACATCCTTTCATATGATATTTGCGTTTATAATTTCTTTTCTTTTTTTAAAAAAATGACCTTATATAGTGAATCTAATTTCTCGTGAGAAAATTGTATATGTTGATGTTTTACATAGCATGCTCAATCACAATAAAAAAAATATTCTACTATATTAGAAAAGATTAGTTCAGCATGTGTGCTAAATGAAATTAAAATTTTATCTAAGGGTATATTTGGCATCTTATCTAATGGACTAAAATGAGAAAGAACTTAATCTTTACAGGTGCCAATATAAGTTATAACGCTATTCATCAATTGCTTGTCATGTCCCTAACGTGTCAAGAATATGCTCACTTTTCTTGAGAAAATTATATCAGTTAACTCTCAATTCTACTCAACACGTAGCAATAAAAAGTTTTTTGCTAGTTTCATATTCCAATAAGAAAATAAAAGAAACAAATATGATCACTTCTTTGTTGTATGGTCGATTTTCTTTTTCTATTTTTCTTTTGGATTTGAGTAGGTATGTTTAGTTTATAATAATTGTGCTTCGGTGTTATCCTGTATGCTAAATATTTTTTATTCTTCTATTTGGAGATTGTGTTCCATTTGTTAAGGATTGCAATAGTTGTCGAATTGATGGTGTTCTGGGCATCGTAACTGTATGATTTTATTTATTGAGTCTGTTCTTTGTGGTATTTCTATCAATATACTTTGTGAGTATCAATCCTTAATTATTCTTTTAGCAGTCCATTGTTTCTTAATTGATTTTTTTAGTATTCAATTAATAATGTTGACGTGACACACACGTGCAATGCATGTACAGTAACCTAGTTTAGATAAAAAAAAAAGTCAAATAAATAAAATATTTTAGATATACTTTTCACACTTTTGGTTTTAAATAATAATGTAAAGGTCAAACTAATGTGATTACATTTTGTTGTTTTGACCATTGTAATGCATTTAATGAATTTGTTAGCAATAAATTTAAGGAAAAACATATTAATAGTTTTTTTTGTTTTGAGTTTGAAGAAGAGTCTTTGTCCGCCTATGTTCCACAAGTGTAAGAAAAAGAATGCAGAATAGTTTGCATTTTTGACTAATCCCGATCTTTCCGTTTACTCTAAAAAATGCAAAAATCCCTCTTTCTTCTTTCAAGTTGCACAATCCCGGGTTTTCATCTTTGCTCTTGTTAGGTAAGTCTCTTTTTTCTTTTATACAATTGTTGTATATCTATGTCATGTCAAATGGCTTGATTAATTTATTGGGATTTGCATCCTTGAAATTTAAAGGTTTTACTCATTCTTTTTTGTCCTTACTGTATGACTACTATTTGAATGTCAGTCTTGGTGCAACAGTAAACTTGTCTGCCTGCGTGGTTTGAGTTCTACTGATGTTTGCATCACCATGCTTGAATGTGGGATGCTAAGAGTTTACGAGTGCTGTTGATAGTGGGGCATTTCGTAATAACTGACACACTAATTCCAAGTCTTTTTCTTTTATTTTGTTATCATTATATATATATATATATATATATATATATATATTTCAAAGAGAAACTTTGAATGTCAGTCTTGGAGCAACAGAAACTTGAATGACTCTGTGTCACTGAACCACCATTATCTTTTCTAAAGGTGAATGTGCTTTCTCTTGGGATTCCTATGGATGATGTTGAAAATGGAATTCCAAGATTGTCTAGGATTTTATCAAACAAATCTAGATCAACAAGGTCAAAGCAAGTTGCAAAATAATTGCAAAGGTAAGTACTTAGTCACATATGCAATGTTATGTCCTTTGGCTATGACCTCATGAATTTGTCATTTACTCATTATTATTAGTAATTTTTAAATTTTCAATATAGGAGTGTATAAAGATAAATGGACCCCGTCGCTATAAGTAAATGCGAGGGGTGTATCCACTTATGTAAAATGTAAGATTTTTCATCAAAATAAATCAAATGAGGTACTATAGAAGAAGAAAATGACTAGAGGAACCAAAGAGTGCTTTCATTACCATAGTGTTTCATTTTGAGAGTATGTTATTTATAATCTATTTATGGGGAAACCCAATATGGTCGGGACTAGCTACTTGGTCATTTTAGTCCTCATCTTTTGTCATCCTCCCATATAACTGAAGGACGTAATCTGATAACCCCTAAATTATTCACTACTCTTTATCTGAACATCTTATACTGCACGAGTCAGATTGTCCACGCAAAGGTGTTCAAGAAAAATTGAAAACCAAGTCATACGTAAAACCAAAACTACTGTTTATAAATGGGCAGGACAGATTGGATATGGATAAGTTGAAGATGGATTGGACAAAAATAGATAAATTATCCGACATGTCCATATTTAATTGGAATGAAAATGGGTTTAGTGATGGATATTATCCATGGCTTCTGAAAGAAAAAGAGCTCTTCACTTAGATAGCCTGCCTAATCTCTCCCACCAACTCTTTCACAACTCATCCAAAGGCATCAACTTGAGTAGTCCTATTTTAAAAAAATATACCACGTAAAAGAAGTATAAAAGAATCTGGAAAATGCTTCCAAGAGAGCATGTGTTGCTGAGGTTTTTTAATAACGCGACAAAAGGTGAACTTTGGTGAATAACACTTGGCCAGAAAAGGCCTTTCAGTTTTGCTTTTTTTTGTCTTGTTTCTTTTTCTTTATTTTTTTGTCATTTCTTTTCCTTTTAAGGAAAATCAAAATAAGATGTGCTAAGTAATTAAAAGTTTTTTTTCAATTACACAAAAATTAGAATTAACTGAAATAATTTAAAAATGCAGGCGCTACATCTAAAAGAAATATTTAAACATTACAAATAGATCTATTTAAAAAGTAAATTGGAGGTCAGAATTTCACATTTTATACATGTGTAAGTCATAATATAAATTGTTGGATTAAGTTTTTAACAATATATTTTATCAGATTGAAAGATTATGAATAACAAGTACAAAAGAACATGACAATGTGCAAAATAAGAAAAAAATATATTTAAAGCTATAAAATATGGGAAAAAAGGAAAAATACTATTATATTTGTTTGTTCTGTGTTAAAACTTTTAAGCTTACTATTTAACTTCTCTATTATAATAATGAGTCCCTCATCTTACATTCTGAACTTCATAATTGAAATATAAAATGGTGATTCCTAATCTTTCCTTTAACGTTGACAAGAAAAAAAGTGTAGCGTAAGAACTTTAGTCTTAATGATCAAAGCAATAGTTGGTCCTCCTTTACAATTGCCTATTGATCTAGAAAGTAATAATGAATTGTATGGGTTTGGAAGGGATTGGGAATTGTAAAACCTATTATTTATCCCTCAAGTATCAATTTTTAATGGGTAATATGGACATTATCAGTATATCATCCGTTCTTTCAAGAAAATCAATCATCCAAACCATCTTTAATTAGGTAAATTGGATGGGTACTTGTTTTTCATCAGTTTTGCAATAGTAAATCAAACTAAAGCTATGTAAAACATCGACATGTTCGTTGACTTGATTTATTCAGTTTAAAATTTGGAAAAACCATCAATATGATTTGGTTTCATTTTTTTAAAAGTTAAAAGAAAATAAAGTCTCTCTCTCTCTCTCTCTCTCTCTGTATGCGCATGTGTGTATATGTATTTTTGAGTTTATAATTTCGTATGAGCATAATTATTTATTCTTATAGAGATTTTTCTTTTTTTTCTTTTTTTTTTTTTGTAAATACCCTTATGTATTTTTGCCAATAAAAAAGGTTTATGAACATTCTCGTAGTACTTGCTTTGAGTTTTGTATTCTTCAATATCGAAGTTATCTGGGAGAAATAATTTATTTTTGGTTTTAATCATTATGGTAAAGTAAGTATTAAAGCATATATGGATATAAGGTGATTGTTTGAATTATGGATATGAACATTGTCATTTCCCAAGATGACATTCTTCACAGATATTTGAATTGATAAGACGTTCATCTATTTATTTGGTTTTTGCTTATTATATATAGACATATGAAAATTTTCTCTTTTGACTCAATAATATTGAATGAAATGAGTTTGATTGTTTGTGAGAAAAATGAAAAAAGTAAATAAAATGACACACTGAGTCAAAAGAGAAATGAGTTTGTTTGTCATGTGAGAAAAATGGAAAAAGCAAATAAACCCACTATTTTGCTTGGTTATTTGGCAAACTGACAAACTATTTCTTTAAGGTAAAAATTGAATAAAATGAATGTGAACACCTTTAAATTTCACCATTGTAAGTGCTAAATAGGTTTTAAAAGTGAGTTCGTTGTTGGACAGAGCTGGTATAGTGGGGATTGGTAAGGCTGTAAATGTGTTGGACACACTAGGTAGCAGCATGATAAATTTAAAACTTAGTAGCGCTTTTGCATCAAACATGACAACGAAGGGAAATAAAATTTCAATTTTGGCATTTGATTCTGAGATAGGTTATTGTCACATAACATGCTACTTTTAAATTTTTTCTGCCAAAGTGAATTTCTAATATTATGTAATATGACAAGGATGAACTGAAAATATTCTCTGCTGAAGTGGTTCATTTTATAAATTACTGTAAAGATCCTCAATGGCACAACTTGAAACGCTGCTTCGAAAAGTAACTGCTATAAACTTTTGTCAGTTATTGCTTGCTAGTCAGTAGTACATATCAATGAGTGATCACATCATTTATATAGTACATTTTATTTTATTTAGGATGGAATCTGATCTCACACCTCATAAAAACTTGAAAGAAGAAGTAGAAGCGGTAATGATGCAGTTTATGATCTTGGTTCAGTATAAAGCTGTGAGTTTCATCTCATTATGGGTTCATATTTTGATCTCCCATTGCTATGCTTATTCTGTTGTCTAGTCATCTCTTGATATTCTATTTTCGTATTTATTCCATTATCTTACAATTTTTTGATTCTTTAGTTTGGTTTCAAAAAATAGGGGAGAAGAAATAAGGATCTTGTGTAGCCCCTGATTGAAGAGGTAATGTAAAGTTAAGACTGTTAAAAAAGCACACCAGTTATTGATGCTCTGGTAAAGTAGACTACTGGTACTACAAATAGAACTAAATGGAACTAGCACCATCAGTACTGTGTCATTAGTTGTTCTCAGAATATCTTAAGAAGACCGTGTGAAATCATAGACAATTATTTATTTTGGTGGCCTACAACATGGATTTGTAGTACAAGTTATCACATTTAATAGTAAATAGTGGGAAGACATATATGGTTATATGTAGAATTGATTATATGGTCAACTTATACAAGCATGTAGATAGGACTGTAATGTAGAATTTGGAGAGAAGGCATAATGATTTGACTTAGTCATTACATCCCAACTCACTACAAGGCTAAAATGTTGAAACCACACCTATGAAAACCCATAAATGAACAAGTCAAAAAGACATATTAGATTGGATCCCGCCTTTACTTATAATTAAGATCTCAATTGGCCTCTTTGATTGTTATTTTGAGACTAAAGATGCTTCTATTCTCAAAAGTTGATGAAATAGGAGTCCTTTCTTAGTTGATTGAGCCAAACTCATTCATTCTAATCACCCTTCCCCCTCCAAACAACAAAATTAGGAGGTTGGTCCATATAAATTTACTTTTTCCCAATTTGGAGCAGTTGCTGCTGTATCTGAGCTCTATTTATGATCGAATTAGTGAGATGATCACACGTTCCTTTACCTCTGTATAAGGTTTAGAGATACATAGTAGTTTTTTGAATGAGTTTCTTTCGTTCTTCTCAGCAGTACTGTTCCCTACTGCACTTGAAAGCTATTGTCTTAGATAGGAAATTGGAAAAGCTGTAAAGGGTCTCCCAGGTTCAAAATCTTCTGGTCATTTGTAGTGTGACATTCCCTAGAAATTACCAATATATTGATGCAATTGTTGATCCTGCTTGACAATAAAAATGACATAAGTCACCTGCTAGGATAGACTCAAGAAATTTTTCACTTTTCTATTTCTTCACCCCCATGCAAAAGATTATCCACGTATTCTCTCTTGCTATGGCATTCTCTATAGCAGGGGATAATGATTGCAAGCTCATTACAAGAATGTTGGACTTTGCAATCTTTCCCTATAGTTTATAGAATCATACTACTCCAGCAGTTAGATTTATGCCTTGAATCTGTTTCCATACCGGGCTTAGGTTTTCTATTTTGGGCCTATTTTATGGACTTCTCCGTTTTAGTTTCAAAAGGCCTATATATATATAGGCCTTGTAACCTAGCTGCAAATATATTGTATTCTGATAACTCCTCAAATCAATAAACTATCTCTTCTCTACCCGTGGACGTAGCCGATGCATTGTCGGTGAACCACGTTAAAATATTATGTTCATTTTTGTTATTTTCTCTATGTTTATACGCATCTGTTCTAATGAACTTGTATCAGAGCCAGACCTATTTCTTGATCAAAATGATGTCTGTGTTGAATATAAAGATCGATAAGTTCACTAGAAGGAATAGTTTTAATTTATGGCAAATCAAGATACGGGCTCTATTAAAGCAACAAGGGCTCTAGACGCCGTTGTCAAAGAAGGCTACTGATGCCGAAAATGCTGAGATAGCCATTCTGGAGAAAAAGACACATTCGACGATTATGCTGTGTCTCGCTGATGACATCATCACTGAGGTCGCTGAGGAGGAAACAACATCAGGTTTGTGGTTATAGGTTAATGGTCAGGGAAACTCAAAAGGGAAGAAGTCTAAAAAATCTGTTTCCAAGGGTACTAAACCTAGCGACATCTATAATTATTGTAAAGAAAAAGGTCATTGAAAAACCGATTGTCCTAAGAAAAAGAAGCAGCAAGAAAAATCTGGTTCTGCTGCTGTAGCAAAAGAAAACAGCAATTCTGAGGATGATTTTATCCTTGTGGCTGATGAACAAACATATCAAACGGATGTGTGGGTTCTTGATTCAGGGGCATCTTATCATATATGTCCACGCATGAAGTGGTTTACTACTTATGAGCTGATTGATGGTGGTAATGTTTCTATGGCTAATAATGCTATTTGTAAGGCGGTTGGTATTGGCTTCATTAAGTTACGGACACATGATGGTAAATTCTGCACATTGACTTATGTGAGACATGTTCCACAAATGACAAATAATCTGATTTCTCTTAGTCTCCTCAACAGTAAAGGGTTCAGTTTCAAGAGTGGAGGTGGAGTATTGTATGTCTGCAAATTGAGTTTTGTGAGTATTGCGTCTTTGGGAAGCTTCGTCGCACCATGTTCCTAAGGTAGTTCATAGCACAAAAGGCACACTTGATTACGTCCATTCTGATTGCTGGGGTCCTTCTCGTGTTGAAGCTATTGGAGGGTATAGATATTTTGTAACCTTTATAGATGAATTCTCAAGGATGACTTGGGTGTTTGTCATGAAGAACAAGAGTGAAGCCTTCAAATGTTTCAAGCAGTGGAAAGCTTTAGTGGAGAATCAAATCAGGAAAAAGATCAAAAGGTTGTGAACTGATAATGGTCTTGAATTCTGCTTGTCTAAGTTTGATGAGTTCTGTAAGGATGAAGGCATTGCTCGACACATACAGTAAGAGATACACCGCAGCAGAATGGTATAGCAGAATACATGAATCAGACACTTTTAGAGAGAGTTTGATGTATGCTCTCAAATGCAGGTCTTAATTGAAGGTTTTGGGCGGAAGCGATTAGCACGACATGTTTCTAGATAAACTGTGCGCCTCACAGTGGTATTCAACTAAAAACACCTTATAAGAAGTGGTCTATTAAGCCTGCTGATTATTCAAATTTGAGAGTTTTTGGTTATATAGTCTATTATTATGTAAGTGAAGGTAAACTAGAGCCAAGAGCTAAATCAGGTGTATTTATGGGCTACGGAGAAGGGGTTAAAGGGTATAGAATCTGGTCTTCATCAAA